>CM032414.1:329789-476916 GCA_019049465.1 Dryas iulia moderata | reverse complement strand
TTGTAGCTCACCACCTACACAGAACCAGCAACTGGGATAGCATTTCGTTTGGCTCCCTCATGTTCACAGTATACTCAAATCTTAATTTTTTCTCAGATAACCAGGTAACATATAACAATACGAAACATTTGGCCCATTAGATGTGCACTTTTGAATCAAGAAATAATTTAATGTAATTATTATCAATTCTGGTCTAAGAATAGAACAGAAAATAATATCAAAGAGAAAACAGTATGTGTCATATATTAATAATTTATAAATACACAGAACAGAAAAAAACAGGTTTTTTTTTTTTATTTCTATTCCATAATAAGTAAGACGTTAAGTATAATTAATTGTGGTGCATGATGAAATATTAAATGAATGATAATACCACAATACTCAGAAAGTCATTTCAATTTTATTATTTTAGTCAATTTAGTTCAATTTTATTTTCAACAAATAATTTGATGGGAAGCGAGACAAAATTTATTTTCCATTATAATACATTAAATAGCTAATACTACCTAAAGAATGCTCAGCAAGGAAATCTGATTATATTCTTTTTTAGATGGTGCATCCAAGTACTAACACTAACAGTAGTACACAATCTTGGTAGATTACAGAAATGTGTATGTTGAATGAACTTATCTTTATTTTTATTATTATAATATATTACTAAGTTAGATTCACTAAAATCATTCAGTACTATCTTATATCTACAAGCAACATTAAATTTGGATTAACAAACTTAAATTGAATTGAAAAAATAAATGTGTTAACCTTTCAACAAAATAAGTTTTATTAATTTATAATACATACTTCTTCGGAAAACATATTAAAAAGAATAATAGATATATTACATTTTTGGTTACAGCATGACAATAAGCTCAAGAATAGCAGCAAATGAAATTGCTTACAGAAAGGAGCTTCATGAGATCCAGATGGCCGTAGAAAGGCAAAAATTAAAAATTTTAGAACAAAAATTAAATAATTCACTATTAAAGGAAAAATTATTCAAACGTAAATTATTATATATATAATAATATAGTTAATTGCACATCTAAAGAATAAAATTTATAGAAATAAACTGTTTTTTATTAACCAGAATCTAACAAATTGAGGTCAGTTGTGGTGCAGGGGCACAAAGTGAACATGTAACAAGACTACTAGTTGTGGGTTCGATCCCCACTCCAGGCAATAAAATATTTACTTCCATTTATATTTTCATTTCTTTGCTCTGGTGTTGAGGGAAAGCGCGGCGTTAAACTTACTATTTTATAAAATTTACTAACTAAAATTTCTCCTAGTTAAAACTTCACTTTATTAATAATATTGTCTAATTGCATGTCTCCATGGTTAATCTACGCACAAGGTTTATCATAAAAGCAGTATATTTATGAAAGCAGTAACGCTTCCGAAACTCTTCGTCGTATAAGGAAAACGGGTCAACCCCTCCTTCTATACACTTTTCTTCGCTCCGAACTCTTCTCCATTATTACTATCGTTTCCGAAGCATGTATGCTTTGTAAGCATGTAGCTTTCATTTTAAATATAAAAGTGGAAAATTGACACAAAGCAATAATTTTAGTGGATTGGATTAATAAGTTATGCAAATTCGACTAGCTAACATTGACGAGTCACTTACGTCAAATGTCATTTTCAATGATCAGCTGTTGAGAATGGGCCATTTTTTATCTTATAGTACCGCTATAGTAGGGTTCTGGCCACTATAACTTTATAGTACGCTTATAGTACTGTTTAGCGCTAAAATGCTGTTATGAATACCATTTTTTGACGTTTCTCTTATAGTGGGCTTATAGAACACTTTAACTGTTCCATAACTTTTTATGAATAAGACGGTTAGTTATTATTACTAGGTTTCACTGTACAGCTATTTAAATATTTTACCGTTAATACCTTAAGATCGGACGCGGATGTTATCTTCACTCGGGTTTTGTCAGGAAGAAGCACTATGATAACACCATCCGCAGTCCAACACTTTTTAATACCGAAGTGACTACGAGCAGCTACAAAAGTTTCTTGACGACACTTCGTTAAAATTCGGTAACAGTTATTTTCGAGCTCTTCAAAGATGTTTTAGCCTTCCACACTTTGGATCGAAAGTGCTGTTGGAGTCTATAGCTCGGTGTAGGTGAATAAAAGAAAGTGGACTGTATATAAATTATGTATTTCGCGATCACCGTAGTACAAGTTTGGAACGTGATGCGTATGCGCGTCGAGCGATGTTGCAGCTGACTGCTAGACGGGCGTTGGCCGCGCGGTGCCCCACCTGTCGCTCGGGCAATGACCGCTGCGTCCCCTTCTCGTGCCTCTCACTCGCACCATGTTGAGTGGATGACTCAACATACTCCCCCGTTTGAAGTATCTTCAACAGCAGTAACTGGAAGAGGGCAGATGGTATTAAAAGCTCGGCGTAAGACGCCTCTACATGTGCGTATGTCGGCAACCCTTCCGATACCATCTTTTCCTGGGAGGACCCTTACGATACGGCCCAGTGGCCACATCAATGGAGGTGATGTCTTGTCCTTGATGACAACAAGATCTCCTTCCTTTAGCTTGCCTGAAGACCGGCACCATTTGGTTCGTTCCTGAAGCCATACAACGTATTCGTTAGAAAACCGATTCCAAAAGTGTTGCTTGAGGTATTCTATACGACGAAACCGTTACAAGTTGGAGACGTTGGAGCTGTGGACTTGTGAATGTGGCAGCATAATTAAAGATCGCCCAATGAGAAAGTGTGAAGGAGTCAAAGGGGAAAGGTCTGAAGGATCATTGGAGAATTTGAATCGAGATATTTATTTTCGGAGAAGGATCAAAGGAGCTAGGAAATTTTATTAAAGAATATAAAGAACCACTTTTTGATTTTGCAAGTCAAGAGGGAATTAAATTCAATTTTATACCAACTTACGCTCCTCACTTCGGCGGCATCTGGGAAGCCGGGGTAAAGTCCGCGAAATATCATTTACGTCGTGTTATTGGCAATAGTCATTTAACATTCGAAGAAATTTTAACTTTGTTTGCACAGGTGGAGGCGATTCTTAACAGTCGTCCCTTGTGTCCTTTATCGTCCTGTCCTAATGACCTTCTCTCCCTCTCCCCAGGTCACCTTATCATTGGAAGGCCATTGACTGCATTGCCCGTGCCAGCCCCAGAAACCTGCAGCAAAGGTCTACAGAGCCGCTATGAACGACTCGAAATGATAAGGCAGCATTTTTGGCAAAGATGGCAGAAGGAGTACTTATCAGAATTGCAGCAGAGAACCAAATGGCGAAGTAACTCGGCTACGCTTAACATTGGAGATATGGTGCTACTAGCTGAAGACAACGCACCCCCCATGAGCTGGCGTTTGGGACGTGTTTTGAAGCTATTCCCTGGAGCTGATGGGATATCAAGAGTTGCAGATATTGATACAATTAGGGGCTGTGTTCGTCGGCCATTCACTCGACTGTGCAAGCTTCCCACGGCGGAGGATCTCAAGAGTTGAAAGTAGTCACTCAACGGCCAGGAGGATGTTTCGGCGCATAACGCCTTCACAATATTTATTAATCTTTGTTTGCTCCTGATATTTTATAATAGCAATATAGTAAATACGTGTTGTAATATTTATCGTTTTTAAGGGTAAACTTTAGTAATGGTCAATTGTCATTCGGTCTATTCTTTCTCCGATCGCCACGCTGTACGCATCTTTTATATTAAACCCAGTTATAAAGTTTTGGTCGTTTAATTTGGCACCAGTGTATAACAACACCAAAATATACATGTATATTATATACAAACCACATACCTTTATTTGGGCGTAAAGTCCTAGATACCAAGAATACTTTTTATATCTCGGTACTATCCCGCTTTCCGAGTTCAAAGCAATAATACAACCTTTTGTCTTGTAATTCTATATTTCTATCCACAATATAACACACTTTCAGAACTTATTACTACTTCAACTTCCAGCAACGATATAGCGCGTTCGTGTCAGTGCCATCGACTTATTTATTATCTGTGCCGAAAGATGGCGACACGAATGCGACATGCGTTTTTAACTCTTTAACATGTCTAATCAATAATAAATATTTTAAAATTAATTTATTAATATAAATAATCAATAACCACAGATACTAACAATATATAGCGGAAGTTACAAAATCAAGGTGGATGTACATAAATAAATCATAGAATTTCTTACACTAGTATTTATTATACACTCTTTTCAGCACTTCTTGCCCCCAATCAGATGTTGAGTGGTATTTTGTCTTACCAGAGCGGAGAAATGAAAATAACTTTTCCCCGTGGGGGGACGGGTTATGAATACAATTCCCCCCCGCCGCTGGGTAGCTTCCCGTAAAAGGCGGGTAACCCAATAGCTTGGTGGTAGGAGATTTGTTCTCCGACTGGCTCGCGACCACTATCATGTCAAAGACGAACCGCCAAATATCTTATGATGTGTTCCGGTTCGATGGCATGTAAGCCAGCTCTCCCTATTCCCACCATTCCCGTCCTTCCTCCCTCCTTCTGTCCTACATGTCCGAGGCTGGCAACGCATCCATAATTTTAATGTTGTGGATGTTTATGGGCGAAGGTACGCTACTTAACACCAGGTGGGCCTTCAGCTCGTTTGCCTCCTTTATTCCATAAAAAAAAAATAATAATATATGTAACGAGATGATGGGGACGACTTCGTCGGGGGCTGTCATTACTTTAAGTTTGCACAAACCCTCTCATAAGTTTTCATGTTGTAAAAACAGGTTTGGCAAAAAAATTAAAATATTAACATGAATTTACAGTTTTGTAGTGTTGATGTGGTAGAATTCAAAGTCCACTTACTTGTGTTATAATGTATATTTCAACACCACTTTAAAAGTACAATTACAGGTTTAATATTGCACAATAGTTAATAAAATAGTTTTACACACCACGAAATAATATTACAATAAATAAATAAGCACAAATAAAAACTGATAATAAGCGGAGAATAAAGAAAACAAGGAGCATATAACAGTGAGCGTATCGAAAGCAAAGTAACGATTAGTTTTGCCTTAAATCTTAGCCGCTACGCCGGTGAAAGAATTCACATCTACCGGCGGCTTTCGAATATTATTTATAAACTAAATGCTAATACGTACGTAAATATGATATTGTAATATGTGTAGTATATTGATATAATAAGTAAATAATAAAATGTAAACGATAAATATATAAGGTATTATGTATTGTTGTAATAAATAAATGTATAAATGAAATAAACTAAATAAACAATAATTATAAGTAATAGTTCCCTACATCACTCCCCTTCGGAGGCCGTGTCTACGGACGATAATAGTCTGGGAATCGAACCTGTCTACCTGACCGAGTGAGTTTGATGGGTGAGTGATATAGGTGTGTGTCTGTGTGTATATTTGTGTATGTGTCAGGAGATGCCGTGTGGAGGGACGTGTCGGAGTCGCACAATAAATAGGCTGGTTTAAGGCGGTCTATTGATACTGTGACGGCTTTGTTGTTGACGTCAATTTTAAAATATTTTTTATCTCTTGACAAAACTTTATATGGTCCAGTATACGCAGCTTGTAACGAACCCCGTAGTGCGTCTTCGCGGAGGAAAACGTGACTACAGGATTCGAGGTTCTTAAAAACAAATGTCTTGCGGTAGTGATGGTGCTGCGTAGGGACTGGTCGAAGCTTTTGGACAAAATACTTCATCCGCGCTGAGAAATCGGTTAAGTCCGTCGTGTGACTAGCCACATGATGTCCGAAAAATTCTCCGGGTAGTCACAGAGGCTCACCGTACACGAGATCTGCGAATGAAGCTTGTAGGTCCTCTTTAAACGCGCTTCTTATGCCAAGGAGAACGAACGGAAGTGATTCGGTCCAATTACTGTCACCGTGGCATACTATAGCAGCTTTCAACTGTCTGTGAAATCGCTCCACTAAGCCGTTGCATTGTGGGTGATAAGCGGTTGTCCTACGATGTTCGAATCCGATGGATTTTGACAGTTGTTGAAACGGGGCCGACTCAAATTGCCGACCTCTGTCGGTAACGATGTCGGTAGGACAGCCAAACCTGGACACCCAGCAGGAAATAAATGCTTTGGCCACCGTCTCAGCTGTGATATCGGTTAAGGCGACAGCTTCTAGCCATTGCGTAAAGCGATCGACGGCTGTCAAGCAGTACCGATATCCGTTTGACGGTGGTAATGGGCCGATCAGGTCTATATGCACGTGTTTGAACCGCGCCGAAGGTAATGTGTGAGTACCTAAAGGTGAGGACACATGTCGATGTACCTTTGAGCGCTGGCAAGCCAAACACGCCTTAGCCCATTCACGGCAGTTATTCCGCATTAGTGGCCAAACGAATCGTTGTGCTACGAGCTTAGTGGCAGCGTTTGCGCCAGGGTGACTGAGCGAGTGCAAGGAGTCAAACACTTGTCGGCGAAGATTGGCTGGTACGTAAGGCCTAGGAGTCGGTGTACTGACGTCGCAGTACAATTCTATACGACTTCCAGGTATTACCAGCTTTTTCAAGCGCAAAGATGTTTCGCTTTGCAGTATGTTTGCGAGGTTCGCGTCGGTCGTCTGGGACTTGGCCAGTACCTCTAAATTGACAGGCGTCTGCAATTCATCGACACGGGACAGTGTGTCGGCCACGACGTTGTTCTGGCCGGATATATGCCGTATGTCTGTCGTGAATTGCGAGATGAAGTCCAGGTGTCTATACTGACGTGGGGAGCAGTTACTTTTCCTTTCGTGGAAAGCGTAACATAGCGGCTTGTGGTCAGTATAGACAATGAAGTGGCTGGCCTCTAACATGTGGCGAAAATAGTGTATACTCTCGTATATCGCTAGGAGCTCTCGATCATAGGGCGAATATTCCACCTGCGATGGGCTCAACTTACGAGAGAAGAATGCTAGAGGCTGCCAGGCTCCATCCTGTAATTGCTGGAGGACTCCAACTATCGCCGTGTCAGAGGCGTCAGTGACCAGTCCTAATGTAGCCTTAGGGTTAGGATGAGCTAAAAGTGCGGCCTCGCAAAGACTCTTCTTGCAGTGCTCGAATGCCTTTAAAGAATTTCCCTTTATGGCGATGGGATGAGACGCTTTGACTGAGCCAGTTAACAAAGCATTGAGAGGGGCTTGAATCTCAGCAGCTTTGGGTATGAAGCGTCTATAGAAATTGACCATTCCCAGAAACCTTCTCAGTTCCTTAACAGTTTTGGGAATGGGAAAATCTGAAATGGCCTTGACCTTTGCATCCAGCGGTTTGGTACCCTTCTCAGAGATGTGGTACCCCAGAAATGTGACCTCAGGAACACCGAAGACGCATTTATTGGTATTTACCAGTACGCCGTAGTCTTTCATACGGGTAAAGAGTTGGCGTAAATGGTCTTCGTGCTCCTCCTGTGTTCTGGAGTACACTAAGAAATCGTCCAAGTATGGATAACAAAAGTCAAGTCCGCGAGTAATTTCATCAACGAACCTTTGAAATGTTTGCCCGGCGTTTCTCAACCCAAACGTCATGAAAGGAAATTCATATAGACCGAAAGGAGTTGTAATTGCCGTTTTCGGTATGTCCTCCTCAGCGACGGGGATTTAGTTGTAAGCCTTAACTAAATCAAATTCAAATTCAAAATATCTTTATTCAAATAGACTTTTGAAAGCACTTTTGAATCGTCAAATTTACATAAAGCTACCACCGACTCGGAAGGCAGTTCTGCTGAGAAGAGCCGGCCAGAAACTCAACAGTTGCTCTTTTCAAATATATAAATTACAATTTTATTATTTGATACAATGGTAGCTAACCGGCATTGGACTTATTCACATTAATCCCACGCATTTTTATCCTTTAAATACTCTTCTACAGAGTAATAAGCTTTACCGTTTATTAAAGTATTTTTTACAAAGATTTTGAATTTCTCTAGTGGTAAATCTAAAACAAGCTGTGGAATTTTATTATATATGCGTATACTCCGACCCATAAAAGATTTATTTACCTTCTGGAGACGATAACGTGGCGTTACAAGTTTATTTTTATTTCTTGTTCCTATAGTATGTATGTCACTGTTTTTAGCAAAGCACAGAACATGTTGTCGGATAAATAAAATATTATAGTATATATACTGTGAGGCGACTGTAAGTATACCTATGTCTTTAAAAACATCTCGCAAAGAATCTCTGGCTCTTATATTATAAATGGATCTTACGGCTCTTTTTTGAAGAATAAATATTGAATTAATTTCTGCAGCACTTCCCCATAATAGCATTCCATAAGATAAAATGCTATGAAAATAACTAAAATAAACAAGACGGGCAGTGTCAATGTCTGTCATTTGTCTTACTTTTTTAATCGCGAACGCGGCAGAGCTGAGTTTATCTGCAAGTGTTTTAAGGTAAGAGTTCCACTGGAGTTTACGATCAATATTTATGCCTAAGAAAACTGTTTCCTCTGCCATGGGGAGTGTTTCCCCTTTAATTGTTAAATTAAAATCTCGCCTTCTAACATTGGGCAGAGTAAATTCGAGACATTTAGTTTTTTTGGCATTTAACATAAGATTATTAACGTCAAACCAACGAAGAATTTGCGACAGTGCACTATTCACTTCGTCATAGTTTATTTGGTTTTTGTCAACTTTGAACACCAAAGATGTATCATCTGCAAACAGCACAATATCACATAAGTTCTTCGCATAAAAAGGTAAGTCGTTAATATACAGCAAAAATAAAAGAGGACCAAGGATAGATCCCTGTGGAACGCCCATCCTTAGGGGAGATCCAGACGATTTAACATTCCCTATATTTACCTTCTGGATTCTCTGATCTAAATAAGAGGCAATAAGATCAAGGGCGGCATCCTGAATACCATAATGATGTAGTTTTAGCAATAAAGTTTCGTGGTCTACACAATCAAACGCCTTGGATAGGTCGCAAAAGACTCCAATAGCATTTTGCGACTTCTCCCAAGCATCATAAATGTGTTTCAGAAGTGCAACACCCGCGTCTGTAGTGGATTTGCCTTTGGTGAAGCCATATTGTTCACTATGAAGCGAGTTATTTTTATTAAAAAAAGTATTAAGCTGATTAAATATTAATTTTTCAAATATTTTACTTAATGATGGTAATATAGATATTGGTCTATAGTTTCCAGGGTCAAGTCTATCTCCGTTTTTATAAAGCGGTACTATTTTACTACATTTCATTAAGTCTGGAAAAATGCCAGATTCTATACATTTATTGAAAAGACAAGCAAGATGCGGGGCAATGCTATATATAATAGTACTAAGCACTAGCTAATCAATAACTGAAAAGTACTTACAACCAAATAAACTATATGAGTAGTCCTGGATGTGACGAATGGGATACTGGTCCGGTATGGTTCTAGCGTTCAGGAGTCTATAGTCTCCGCAGGGGCGCCAGCCATTGTCCTTCTTAGACGCGAGGTGTAATGGCGACGACGATGGGCTGTCAGAAGGACAAGCTGTGCCGTTAGCTAGCATTGTGTCGAACTCCTGCCTAGCAATTTTGAGTTTCTCGGGCGCTAACCTCCTTGATGAACAGGCGACTGGTGGTCCTGGTGTAGTGCGTATGTGGTGTACAGTGTGATGTTTGACAAGTATCGGTGTGCTGGCCGGTCGAGTTATTTCTGGAAATTCAGAAAGAATATTATCGTATTTACTGTTACTACCAGTCGATACTTTTACGCTCGTAATTATACAGTTAGAATTAACAATAGTGGCTACTGTACTAACATTAGTTAAGCTATCTATTAATTTTCGATTGCTGACGTCGACAATCGTCGCTTGTAGTGAGACAAAAAATCTACACCTATAATTGGTTTGGTTACGTCAGCAACGACAAAACGCCATGGAAAATTACGACGTAATCCAATATTTAATGTCAAGTTTATATAACCATAGGTATCGATAGCAGAACCGTTCGCAGCTCTGAGTTGGTAGAAAGTCTTATGTCTATCACTTGTTTCACTAACTGGGTATACACAAATATCACTACCAGTGTCTACTAAAAATTGTCTTTTTGTACTGCAGTCTGTTATGAAGAGGCGACCGGAGGAGTTGTAGCAATCATTGGTTGCCATCACCGATTGCTTGAGGCGAGCGTTAGCGCGCGTGCGACCCGCGCGCTTAACGCAATTGCTGTCGTTATTTGGGTACAGTCGATGGTTGGAGGCTGACCGATCGGACCTTGATCGGCTGCAGTGTCGGCTGTGCCTTCTATCCCGTGGTTGTGGCTTATCGTGTATAAAAGCAGTAAGCGCACTTACCTGACCTGACTTGTTGGGTCAACAGGTCAATACCTGGAGATGACGCTGATGATGACGTGGCAGCTACCTGCTTTGGTGGAGCTGCTATGTCGTGTATGCGGTCGGCGAGCTCTGCCAACGCGTCCAGGGGGAGCGTTGACTGCGATGCGATGAAGGGCTGGAGTTCCGCTGGCAAGCGGCTGGTCCATATAGTCTGTAGAGACTCTCCGGGTATGTCGGGTCCGGCCAAGTGTTGCAGATGACGCAGAAATTGGGATGGCTTTCGGCTTCCTAGCTGCTCGTGAGTCAGCAGCTGTTTTACGTTGTTCTCGCGAGATACTGATAATCGCTTAATTAGTTCAGTTTTAAGGCGTTTATAATCTGGTGGGCCAGTGATGACGTCTTCTAATTCTGCTGCGCATTGACGGTCTAATGTTGCCAACACGCGGTAAAATTTGGTCGCGTCGTCAGTTATTCCATATAAATTGAACTGACCTTCAACTTGTGCGAACCAAATTGCAGGTTTTTCTGGCCAAAAAGGTGGTATGCGGATCTGTCCCGTAGGTGAAAAAGTAGGTAGGTCACCGGCGCGTGATTCTACCCGTTTCATTTTTCTCGCAGAATGTGCTCGAATAGTGACGTTAGATTGAGAATGAGATGAGTCACTATCACTATTCATCGTAGTGCAGATAGTCTCCGGCGTGTGGTATCGGGGTCACCAATGTAGTGTTGATGTGGTAGAATTCGAAGTCCACATACTTGTGTTATAATGTATATTTCAACACCACTTTAAAAGTACAATTACAGGTTTGATATTGCACAATAGTTAATAAAATAGTTTTACACACCACGAAATAATATTACAATAAATAAATAAGCACAAATAAAAACTGATAATAAGCGGAGAACAAAGAAAACAAGGAGCATATAACAGTGAGCGTATCGAAAGCAAAGTAACGACTAGTTTTGCCTTAAATATTAGCCGCTACGCCGGTGAAAGAATTCACATCTACCGGCGGCTTTCGAATATTATTTATAAACTAAATGCTAATACGTACGTAAATATGATATTGTAATATGTGTAGTATATTGATATAATAAGTAAATAATAAAATTTAAACGATAAATATATAATGTATTATGTATTGTTGTAACAAATAAATGTATAAATGAAATATACTAAATAAACAATAATTATAAGTAATAGTTCCCTACAGTTTTGATAACTAATATTCCTTTTGAAAACTTTAAGAACGAAATCTATACTGTTAGCTACCATATTTAAAATAGAGATTGCAACTGGCAGCCCCCGACGAAGTCTTCCCCATCATCTCGTTACATATATTCTTTTAGGCGGGTGATTTCTAGTTATTTTATTCTTTTTCAATTACAATTAAACCGTCGTGGGTTTTTTCAAAAGTTTTAATTTTGCTTTTTATTTTAAACTTTTTAAAGTGAATAGATACACATTATATATCATTACATAATATCGAAATGCTTTATATTAATCTTCATGTAAATCCAAAAGAAATTATAAGCCCAATGCATGCTGGTTATCAAATGCCTATTGCAGCGCCTGGCAGATTGTCACCGTAACATTTCCACCAAACTTAAATCTAACCAAATCAGTGAAAATCACTAAGCTCACTAGTGGTTTTGATTTTGAACAAACTAATGCTTACTGCAGCGCCCCCTGGTGAGGTGTCAACATGACACATACACAAGAACTCGCGCTAATTAAGCCTAATCCTATCTTTGATAACTGCATCCAAATGGGACTTGCAGTTTTAACTTTGCATGATTAAATATTTAATGCAGCGCCCCCTGCTGAGTTCTTAACGTAAAAAAAACCTAAAAACATACACCAAGTAAAGGTAAATCTAATACTATAAAAACTGTCCAATCGGACTAATAGTTGTGGTTTTACATTAAATATTACAATTAAATGTTTACAGCAGCGCCCCCTGGTGAGTCAACACGATAAAACATATCCAAGAAAAAGCACTAATTAAACTTGAGCTTATCATTGAAACTGCATCCAAATCGAATTTGTCATTTTAGCTTTGCACAAACAATACTTTACTGCAGCGCCCCCTGGTGACTTGTCATCGTAATATAATGTACATGCACTAAGCAAAGCGAAATCTAATACTGAAAACTCTTTCCAATCGTACTAGTCGTTTTGGTTTTGCACAAAATAGAATCAGCTAATTACTGCAGCGCCCCCTAGAGAGTGGACACATACATGAAAATATGCACTGCCAAAGTACGAGACATTACAAAAGCAAAGTTTTATCCCACAAATATAAATAGAGACATTGAGGCCAATGTGGCGCAGTGGAATATTCTCCGACTCTTAACGGGGGACTGATATTTAAATTATTTTTGTATTTCTTCGTTCTGATTCGTTCGTTCTTATACCTAAGACAGAACGCGGCATCGAATTTCGCCACTTAACGACTCAACTTCTTATGAAAAGTGAAGAATGGAGTGTCTGGACACTAGGTTCTCTCTGACTACCTTGCTTTGCTGGAAAAAACGTGAAAATAGATACGTGAAGGTATATATAAAAACTATATTAATGTACATAAGAACTATATAAAATAAAGTGTTTATATAAAAAAACTTTCTACCATGGTATCTTGAAACACAGGTAATGAGAACGGCCAAGAATCCGCGTTGTTAAATGCCGATATTGTTATTGCATATCTGTAAGGAAAATATACCAAAATAATTTAAAAAAAAAAATATTAAGTTAATTTTTACTACTCTAATCGTCCTAACAAGGATATCAGGTTGAAACAATGAAAATAATAAATATTGTGAAAAACACGTGGGAAAATTTTCTATTAAATTACATCGTTTGGTATGAAGTAGGTTAAATAAATATTTTAATTATCCTCCTACAAGTCATCGAGGCTGCAGGTGCTCTGGAAGAAACCCCAGAGCACCTTGAAGGCGATGGTGGTCCGTAGGCGGGCCATCCACCGAGACGTCGTAGTATGCATACGCGAAAGATCCTGCGACGTCTTATGTAGGTGGAGAGGGTTTCCGCTGGGTTTTAGTGGGTAGTACTAGATTATCTGATGAGCCCCACAGTACCGTTCTTCCTTTGGGTACGGGCGGTCTGCGTAAAAGCATTTCCCAGCGTCACAAAAAAAAAAAAAAAAGGTTAAATAAATATTTTAAGGTGAGGTATAATATCGACGGCATCTGGTTAGACAACGGTAAAAGTACAACAACTTATTAATAGAAAAGAAAAATCTTCAAGAAGACTAAAATCTCCGTTTCTCTTTCTATTCCAGCTCCAGAACACGCGCCATCTTCCGCAGAATGCACCGCCGTGTCGTCAACTTCACTACGAGTTGGTTGGCAGCCGATAGCTATACACGGTCAGGGAAGCTCCTTGATTGGATATATGATATTATATTCGACTAAAGGTATTTATATTTTTTTTATATAATATAGTTTGATTACAATGAGATTTACATATATACCTGAGGTTAATTAGAAATATAATTAATTATAGAGACTAGGCGCAGTGGGGTGTGTCTGACTGTCAGCACGACTGATTGTGAATTCGATTCGTGGAAATCGAATTAAATAAAAATAAGAATAATGATTATATTTAAATTATTTTAATTTTTTCGCTTTAGTGATAAGACATAGCGCGGCGTTGAATTTTGCCACTCAAAACGCAGTGCCTCTAATTCAGGCAAAAACGAATAACAGAGTGTGTGACACTATGTTCTTTCCGAATCTGTTACGTTATAAAAAAAAAACAAGGAAGATAAATTTTACAAGCATTATATAGGAACATTTTAACATCAATATATTATATTGAGCGTCATTGTTATAGGTTGAGAATAAAAATAGTAAGACAAGAAAAAAGAAAGAGAAAGTAAACAAAGGCAAAGTAAAATAACATATTTATATGTAGAATATCTAAAGATGATGGTATAGCTCACTTATGATATAAGTAACACATAACGAATACGTATGTTTTTTTTTTATTTATTTATTTATTAAACCAAAAGAACAATACATTAATAATACACAAAACGGTACAACACAAACCACAGTCGGTTTTCCTGTGCACCGCGGATTCAAACGACGATAACAAAATATTAAAATTATGACAAACTAACAATGAGTATGAGTAAAAATAATAAGTGTAACAGAAATACAAAATTGAGGGTAGAACTAAAATAATTGCTTTGTAATACTGGTCGACGCTCGCGCACTGAACTGGTTTACAATTTGAATAGCTACACTATACAGCATGTTTTTAATTTGTTTTTATAATTTTTTATGTTTAATTGTTTTTTTATATCATTAGGGATTTTATTAATTAGAGTAGGAATGACATATTCCAAAACTCGTTTGCCGTAGTTATTATTGTATTTAGGAATATTTAATTTTTGATTACTGACATTTCTTAATTGCATGTTTTTATAATTAGTATTTATTTTTTGATTTACATTAAAATTAAAATATTGATCTTTTAATAACATGAACTCAATTTTAATATTAACTGGCATTACCTTGCAATAATTAAATAAGTTGTGATAATTAGTTTTATATAATTCTTTAATTTTTTTTGGTACAATTGCTTTTAACAATCTTAGCTGCAGTTGATAAATTTGATTAATATGTGTTCTCCATGTTAAACCATAGCTGCTGAGTCCGTATGAAATTATAGTTTCTCCGAGAGTTTTATACATCATCAATAAAATTGAATATGGAATTTTATTACGTAATAGAATAAATTTTGCTAAAAGGGCTCGTAACTTATCACAGACACTGTTTATATGGTCTTTCCATTTAAGCCGGTTATCAATAATTAAACCAAGATATCGCTGGTTTTGGACCATATCTAATGAGGGACATTTACAATAATTATTGCTATTTCTGTGTAAACATGTATGACTATGGGCAATGATCTTTAAGCTACCATTATATCTGTTGTGGCTTGAACTAATGTACATAGAATTTGTCTTAGTAACATTTATTACAAGACCTACGTCGTGTGACCACTTCGCCAGTACGTCAAAATCCGATTGAAGTTGTTTTAATGCTTCGCCTATGTTATCGTGCGCTGACAGGAGACACGTGTCGTCTGCAAACTGATACATTTCACAACTTTTAATAGCATTTTCTAAATCATTGACGTACGTTATGTAATGCAATGGTCCTAGTACCGATCCTTGTGCCGTTCCGTGTGAGGCGTATACTTCATCACTAAGCGATTCATCGATTTTAACACTGTATGCTCTGTCTTTTAAATAGTTTTGACACCATTTTAATAAAGGTCCTCTAATTCCATTATTTTCGAGCTTTTGCATTAAAACCGTATGTCTGAGCGTGTCAAAAGCCTTACTATAATCTATAAATACAACTATTACATGTTTTTTATCATTTAAATGCTTATTGACAGAGTCGGTAAATTTAGATAATAACTGCGTGGTACTCTTTTTTGGTTGAAAACCAAATTGCTTATGAGATAAAATGTTATACTCTTTTTTTTTTTTTTTATTAAATATTGAAGCTCTACAGACACTCGGTCTCGTATCCTTTTTTTCCTTAATTGTTTTTTGGTTACAAATCTTAAATTACATACTACTCAAAACTAAACTGATGTTTTAAATTAACCTAAGCGAGTATTACATTTACTACTTATGTCTACATTTAAATGAACTATTAATTAACACAATATACAATTTACAAAATTAGCTATATCATAAAATTTGTTGGCGGGAAAAGGGCATGACTGCTATGGACGAGGACGTGACCGTTTCATTTCGGTCTTTTATGGCCATCTTAATGTTGTATTCCACGATTATTCTATTTGTTGCCCCCGTCGCGTTCCGGATTAGCCTTTTGACGGCATCATCTTTGTCATCGCTGTAGTAGTATGTGCAGTTGTCGGTGTGTCGCGAAATTGCTACCACAGCGTGTGGTACGCTATCGTGTAACTGCATTTTCACTGTTTTAAGATTTACTACTACAACAGTTGTGCTGGTAAGACCCTGAGCTTCGTGGATTGTGAGCACCCTCGAGCCATCCTGTCCTCCACATCCCTGGCTGGTCAGGGATTCTTTCTCTTCCTGAGTAAAAGTGAGGTAGAGGGTATTCTTTAGATCTTTTGGAACTGGCGTAGATTTAATATTTTTCATATAAAGGGAGTGCACTACCCTTCTCGAAGAGTATATACCGGGATATACCTCTCTTAGGGCGTAAGCTACGTCCATGGGACTCCTGTGAGTACACGGTAGATGTTGGTCGATGTTGAGGATTTGTGATGGTCTATGATAGAACATCTCAAAGAGGTTGTCCCTGTCTATATAGGGTATCTGGTTTACATCTCCAATCAAAATAATTTCCTGGGCTCCTGAGATTCTTCCTGCCATTACTATTGCTCCAAAGTGGTTCATCAGGGCTTCGTCCACTATCAGCCGTTTACACTTTTCTGATTCTCTTGGCGCCCCGTTTGCCAATATTGAAGCCATAGTACGGATTTTACTCCTTACCAGATTCCCTATACGTACCGATAACCTCTCTCTTAGTTCACTGGCCGCTTCTTTAGTATATGTAACTACCGCGTCTCTATCCAAGTCAAATTTTTCCACTATCCAACTGGTTTTCCCACATCCCGGAACACCATTTATAAATTGCATGTTGGGTAACTTCCACATATCATGTGAGGAATCCAGAGCGTTGTCTAGGCATGTAGCCTGTTCCAGCATTTTATCCTCCAACATGATACTTAAGCACTTGGCGACAATTACGATGGGATTGTTAGTTGGTGTGTTGAACTTGAGGTATCCTCTTCTTCGGGTTTCTTCTTCGTTAAGCTCTACAAAACCAGATGTTGTACTGTAAGCCGCCATATAAGTGCCCTTTATGTGTCCCATGATGGTCTGGCCGTTATCGTTATCGTATACGGCGGCTTCTGCCTCCTTGAGTTTCATTCCAAGGATCGAGTATCCACCTAAGTAAGCTTGTACAATATCCTCACACCTCTTCGACTTCACTTGCTTGGTGGCTCTCAGGATGGCAAGAAACTCAAGATAAGCGTTCTTGTGATGGTCCTGGTGTTCTCGAATTGGAACCAGTTCTGGTGGTTGTACCTCTTCCAACGTCGCCTTTGTGGGTTTAGGATAGACTTTTGCAGGTGGATCTATGGAAGAGCTCCTTGTGAACTCCTCCAGTGCCGCTCCCTGTTTGTCACTAGCTAGAACTTTCCTCCTGCCAAGTATGTTTCCTACAACTGCACTGAAGGCGCTGCACATGGCCCTCGCAGATGAGAGTCGATGATCTGTCTTTGGACTCTTAGATTTCTCTTCAGTCATTTTTCGTTGGAGACGTTCAGAACCACTTTCCCTAGTTGTAGTAATCATTCTCGGATGATCCGTTTGAGTGCTAACACGTGCAGGCTTCAGGTAACTAAGGTCTTCACCTCTGTCCTCGTACACTATGACCTCGTGCTGTTCTGAGGCCTTTAAGCAACCTAGTCGGTCAGCCACTTCTCCTCTGTTATACTCAACCACCATTGCATCTATGCTTATTATTCGTGCTCCTTGTCCTGTTAACTTGCTTATTTCATTGAGCAGCACGCAAGCCCACTCAAATGGCGTCTTTTCACTCCAGTTGAGCAGTATTATAGACTTATTGTTCACTTTTACTATGCGACAGACGACGTCACCGACCATCCTTGAGGGTAACGCTTCATAAACTTTGCGTCTTAATGCGATTCTATTTGTACTTCCATTCAATAGATTGGCCAGTCCTGGCGAAATCGCTATAAATTTGTGATTTCTAGGCCTGCAGAAACTTATGCCCAATCTTTCGGTGGCACTGTGCATGAATAGGGCTACCCCTATTGTTTTCAATCCTGCCTGGCCCGTTTCAGCGTGTTTTAGCAATTGTATAGAAGTACCTTGAGTCACATTTTGTGGATGTGTGTATACTATGTGCTGCTGTATACGTGTGTTTAAGGTGGCGGGAGTTGTAAGTGCGCGTGCAGCACGTAAGTCCCTTTGTTTTCTGGTGCTGTTGCGATTGCATGTTATATTAAAAGTCTTTTCAGCGTAATCGAGAAGAACCCTACGTGAGTTCAGATCCGCCATGATGCTTGGTAGGTTAGCCTCAGTCAGATCGCTCTCAATTTGCGCTTGGAGTTGAAAGCGATAGGCCTCAAATCTTGGGCAAGTTAGTAATATGTGCATTACCGACTCAGGTGTATCTTGATCACATTCGCAGCTCGGGGAATCTTTTAATTTAAACCTGTAAAGGTATTCTGCAATACCTCCGTGTCCAGTTAACATCTGGACATGTAACAGTCTATAAACAGTCGTCCTTACGACTCGAAATGCTAATTCTACATTTGGGAAGAATTTTTTCGTGACTGCCCCTGTCTGAGATGTTTCGTACCTGTCCTGCCAAATGTGTACAGATTCTTGCCTAATAATTTTTTTAACATATGATAATGGAATTTTGTCGTAGTCATGAGCGACACCTGTGAGTGCTGCTGTTTTTGCCAGTTCGTCGGCGCGTTCATTTCCAGCAATACCCACATGTGCCCTAAGCCAAAACAGTCTGATTTCTCTTTTTTGTGCTTTGATTGTCCTTATGTTTTCTTGTATCACCCTCGCCAGAGGGTGTCCTGAATTTGAATTTCTTAATAATTCCAATGATGATCTGGAGTCACTTAAAATATTAACTTTCTGATCGTCACAATCAACTACATTTTGTGTTGCCATGGCTAACGCGTAAAGTTCCGATTGGAAGACTGTGCAATTTGGATGGAGACTAAATTTTTTGTGACTGATTTCCTTTCCTTTCTGCCATTTTGATAGTGCTGCTCCCACTTTACCTTCAATCTTACTACCATCAGTGAAAATCTGGACCCCATCGATGCGATGTAGATTAATGGTATTGGGATTCAAGTCCTCCAGTAATTCAAATTCTCTAGCCGTTTTTGTTGACGGGTGTGGTTGGTGTAGGTAGCTCTCCTTGACTTCTAACTCCTTGCCAGCTGGGAGGTAATCTATACAAATGCCTTTTTTTACTCTATAGAGGCTCGCATGCTCTTTAATTCGTATATCTAGCGGCAGTAACCCAGAGAGGGACAGTGCAGATGTTAAAGACACCGTCCTATATGCTTTGCAGATCTTTTGAGCAAACCCCCTCTGGAGCGTATTTAACTGATTTCGGATGGCCTGCATATCCGTTGATCGAGACCAGACGCTTGCTGCATACATCAAAATCGGTTCCACAACTGCCACGTAGATAGTTTTTGTGACTTCAGAGTTTAAGCCCCAGTATACTTTCGCTGCGCACGCTAGTTGTTTATAGATATTTGTTGTTTTTTTTGATTTGCGCAGACACGTGCGATTTGAAAGAGAGCCTATGGTCAATAACTAGTCCAAGAATCTTAATCTCCTTGACTAAGTTGACTGCGGTTCCCGACATGAATAAGAGGGGAAGATCATATTTAGTCTTTTTCGTCAGCAACATCGCGTTGGTCTTGTGTGCTGCGAAGTTTAATTTATTCTGGTTTCCCCATTCAACAACTGTTTCTAGTGTGGTGTTAATTTTTGCTCCAAGCTATGTGTTGAGTAATCAGCAAAGACTAACGCTACATCGTCGGCAAAAGCCTGACAGTACACGCCATCGCAGTCTAGCCTTTCCAGCAGCGAGTCCAATATAACATTCCAAAATGTGGGTCCTCCGATTGAGCCTTGAACGCATCCTTTAGTCGTATTCTTCTCGCTTACTTCTCCGGCGTAATTGACTTTTACTCTTCTGTCTGTCAGGTATGAGCTAACCATAGCGTACAGGTTACGGGGGCACTTTTTATTTCTTAGTGCTACTTAGTGTCCCACCAGGCCGTACAAAGCGTCCTCAGTGCTTCGCTGCGGCAAGAACCCATATTGGTTAGGATTCAATGTCGGAAGAATATGCCATTGTATGCGACTGACTAGGAGTTTCTCCACGATCTTTCCGAGAACAGAGAGAAGACCAATTGGTCGTAGGGATTTTGGATTGCTGTAATCTTCTTTCCCCGGCTTCCTCAAGATGATTACGTGGGCTACTTTCCATTTCGTGGGGAAATGTGTTAGCGCCAAGCATTTATTTGCCAATGCCAAAAACACGTCCTTATCGCAACGGATTGCTGCGGAGCATATATCTGCCGTTAGTCCATCGGGACCAGGAGCTTTCTTTGGATTCTGGCTATGTAATACAGTCTCTAGTTCCTCCATTGTGAACGGTGGGGTCATCTTCTGTATCATTTTCAATTATACGGTCGTTTGCCAGCTTTCGAATCTGCGTGTGACAAGGCTGGTCCATTGACAAATCATCATCGGGGTAGAATGTTTTCGCGAGTAGTTCTGCCGATGCTAAAGGAGTTAGGGTGCGGCCTTCGTGATTCTTGAGTACAAGATCTTCCTGTCGTCTGGATGTTTTCCTTATTACCCTATAAATCTTGTCCCACATGCTTTCTTTGTCCTGAGTCGTGCAGAAATCCTTCCATCCCTCCGTGCTCCTTCTTTCTACTTCAGCCGCATACGTCGCTTTGATTTGCATATATTCTTCTATCACGAAATTTTTCCTCGAAGGAGCTGCATTTCTTATGCGCCTCTTTTTCCTCAGAGTGTCCCTTTTGAGGGCTTCCAATTCTGACGTCCACCACGGGGGGGTTTCCTACCTTGGGTTTAAATATAGGCATGGTTTCTCCGCATGCATCATGTATTGCATCCGTGTATGATGTTATTATGGCGTCTAATTGAGCTGGTGTTTTCACTTCCCGTATAGAATCAAGGGATATATTCCTATCCATCAATTGGGTCTTCAAAACTTTTGAAAAGTCTGACCATTTTGCTTTTTTTGTAAAATACCTGCGCGTTGTAGGTGGTCTCACAGATTCTACGGTTTTTCCTAGACACAAAGTGAAAGTGATTGCATTATGGTCAGAACTTATGAGATTTCTGTTTACCTTCCAGTTATCGATTTTGCCTAATAATGGTTGACTGCACGCTGTTACATCTATGATGCTTGTGTACATTCTACCATTTCTGAGTGTCTCAAAGGTCGGCATGTCTCCAACGTTTAAGAGATGAAGGCCCATTTCATTTAAAAATGCGTTGTAGTCTCTTCCTCTTTCGTCCTCTTTGACACTTCCCCACCACTGGCTCCAGGCGTTCACGTCCCCTGCCACTAAGATATTCCCTGTATTCAGTTTTTCGCACGAGTATTTTATCCTGTTTAAATAAGGATGGATGTTCTTATCCCCCTCTAGATATATGGATACTACTCCAATCGTTTGGGTTCCGGCCACTAATGTGACCGCGACTTCAGTTTCAGTGACTAGCTGAGAATCCTGGATGACCTTTAGTCGGTCTCCGAAGATGATAATTGCAGCCTTTACTGGCATTTGGCTATCGGTGATGCATTGTATTACGCGAGTTCCCGGATACTCTTTCAGGGTGCCGCTGTTACCTACATACGGTTCCTGTACTAAAGCTACCTCTATACCCTCGTCTTTAGCCACTTGTAGTAGTTCCAATGTTGGTATCTTGGCTCTATGTAGGTTCACCTGAATTAATTTCACTTGTTGTTTCGTGTCACATAATTGGTCAGGACCCCCGTACTTGTTCACCTGCATGCCCTTAGCAATACGCTATCTTTGACCGTGCGATAGCATCCCACCTTGCACGCTCGCTACACTCGGTACTAAAAGCGTTATGCTCTAAACTTATGTCTTTTGCCTTTGACTCGACACAGTTGATACATTGTGGGGCCTTCCCCTCGGCTCTTTTTTTACACTTTTCCCAAGAATGAGCTTCTCCGCAATGACTGCAAAGATCATCCTTTTCTCGACAGACTATCTTTGTATGACCAAAGCCTAAACATCTAGTGCATTGCACTAATGGTGAGTGGTCGGCGACAGGTCTTCTCTGCAGGCCTATGTAAATTTTCTCGGCTTCCAAAAATCTTATATATATTTTCGGCGAGAGCTCTAATACAGGATGGCACTCATGTGGATTTCTTGCCCGTTTTCTGTACTTGACCTTTATAATGCTCTCTTTCATATCTATACCGTTAAGGAGGTGCCTGTTCTGTGCTATAATATTTTCTACAATTTCTGTGTCCTTATGGTATGACAACACATCTCGAACTATAATTAGTGGGTTACCGGTCTTTGCTACTTCAGCCCTCAGGTTCCTGTCTAATCTTACACGTGTATGCACTAGGTCCAGATCCTCTCTAGTGCCGCAACGGACGATTACTTTTTGGTTACGACAAAAATTTATTAAGACATTAAAAATTAAGACAAGCTCTTGACACAAAATCTACCGGTGCTAAAGTGGACCAGATAAGAAAAGAGATAAAATGTTATACTCTTTATAAAAACATTGTATTTGTTGACAAATATATTTTTCTACTATTTTGTCTATTGTAGGTAGTATCGTAATAGGTCGATAGTTTTCGTAGTCGTCACTTTTACCTTTTTTAAATAAAGGCCTGACTAATCCAAATTTTAAATCTTTCGGATACTTACCTGAAGTTATACAAGCATTAATCAATTTTGCTATTATTGGAGCAATTTTAACATTTAAAATTTTGAGATCTATGACACGTATATTGTCTATGCCTGGAGATTTGTTATTGTCAAGTGACTTAATAATATTAGAAACATTACACACACTAGCCTTTTTAAATCTACATGACATATTAACATGTCTTTCATAATCTTTTATTTTTAGTAATGGCATTGTACATGTGGGTATAATATTTTTAATACTATTCTTAAAAGATATTGCAAAGTTATTTGCAATATCCTTCGTTGGGATGCTATTTTTGTTAAAAGCTTTTATAATAATGTTATCCAAGGAGTTTTTAACTTTGCCAGTTAATCTATTTACTATTTGCCATAATTTTCTATAGTCATTTTTATATTTATATATTTCGCTTTTATAATAGTTATTTTTAGTAATATTTATTATTTTATTTGCAAAATTTCTTGCTTTATTATATTTAACTTTTAATATTTCATTTCCTATATCTTTCTTCCATTGTTTAAACAATTCATCTCTATATTTACATGCTCTGATTATACTTTTGTTCATCCAATGATTGGATGAACGATTTGGATTGTTTTTTATTTTTATTTTAGTTTTTGAGTTGTTATAGCAATTATTTATTTTATTTTTAATATACATGTAAATATCATCAGGGCATGTCATACGATCGGTTGGTGTCCAATCGATGTCGTTTAAAAGCAGTTTCAAATGTTCATAGTTTAAAATAGTTTTATATTTGTCATCATCCCGTATAGCGGTCGAGCCAACGCATGCTAAGGCAACCATTCGATGGTCGGCCAGTACAGTGTCGAGCGTCGAGGTGTAAATGTCTAGTGAATGAGATCTCGCGTATATGTGGTCTATGCATGATTTTACTATTTTATTATTACGTAATTCGATTCGTGTATAATCTGAGATCCCACACACCAGACCTAAACCGTACATCATATTGTTATATTTATGTTTGACAGGATTATTTATTTTTAAGTCAATGTTTATATCTCCCAACAAAAACATGTCATTAGATAATTTAGTGTTTTTAATAAGTTGTTCGAGTTCCTCAATAAATAGATGTTTACTTAAGTTCGGAGGGCGGTAAAGTGCACACAGATTAGCGACGTATCTGTTTGGAGTAACTAAAGTGCCCAGAATGCATTCAAAGTGTTTTGTTTGTGATTTAGATATGCTAAATTTATGTTTTTTGTTGATATATATAATTATACCGCCACCTCTGCGCGCCTTACGCAACTCTGTGTACATTTCAAATCCATCCAAACTATACATACAACTTAATGAGTCGGAGATGTTTGCCTCTGTTACAACAACTACATCGACTGATTTCTGAGATAAGTTTATACATTGTTCTAGGGCAGAAAAGTTTTTTATCATAGATCTTATGTTAATATGGACGCAAAACAGTTGGATATTATTACTATGTGGTATATTAAAAACAAAATCTTGTATATTTGTGCAATTAGATAATTCCAGTAAGTCATCTTCTATTACTTCCATTATAGACAATTGTGAAATACAAAATAAAAAAAAACTGTAAACTATAAACGCTTAAAGAAAAAGGATAAAGTAAATAAAAAATTGAGAAATACCTTTTCTTATTGTAAGTTTTAAAGTGTTTTAATCAACTAAGTGACTTATGTCCTTTACTGATCTTAGTATGATAGGCACACTATCACTGTCCTTACGTACACGAATAACACCCTTTTTACACCAAATAAACTTGTACTTATCCTTAAGTTGTTGTTTTGCATTCCATAATAATTTTTTATTATACGGTGTTAGGGATTCCCGTATATATACAATTTCTTGACCGGACTTTGTACCTGTATTCACAACAACATCCTTTACAGAGATCTTACACTTTTTTGATGTAGTAATCCATTTGTTCTGAATAGTTTCATTCTTCATTTTTAATAGTATCGGTCCAGGCATTTCATTTCGACTCGAGCCCACTTTTGTCTGAATATTTACTACATCATCTTTTGGTAATTGCAATTTATTTGCAATTTCTTCAACAATCAACCTTGCGTCTTCTTTATCATTGTAAGGTATATTAGATATCTCAATTTGATCACCTAATTTTTGTTGCTCGATCTCCTGTAACCGTTGTTCTAATGCACCAATTCTAGTTTCTAGGTTAGAATTTTTATTGCTCAGTTCTGTGTTTTTTCGTTTTAGTTCCTGGATTGACTGCTTGCAAAATTCGAGACCTTCCAACACTTCATCCAGCTTGTCACTCTGATACTGTAGCGATTTCATAAAGTCCTTCATTTCTCGTTGTATGGCTTTTTCGATTTCTTTGGACATATCGCTTACCATTTGTTTTATATTTATTCGCATATCCTGAGATGTATTATCCTCATCCTCGTCATCCTCCTCCGGTACAATAAATGAATTACGTTTTGAACAGTTGCTATGGCATTCTTGACACGTCCATTCTAGATTTTCGGTTGCACGCAAAGCACCAAGTTGTTTATTTGTTAGACCAGAACACGAAGTATTTCCATGTACTATTTTTTCACATTTATTACATTCCAATCCAGGATATCGTTTTGTAATATTTTTTCCACACTTATCACATTTACTCATTTTGCATCTATTACACACCGCGCAAATACGTGTTGACTTAACGAACTACCGCCAATGAATCTCCGCCAATGTAGATTGATAAACGTCAGGAATGGTTCTTGGGCGTAGGCAACGGGCCAGGAGCGTATTATAACATTACACACTACACGATATTAATTACGATACGTAATAGAGACTACGGGGCACCGAACTCCTCGCGATTACAGGGAGAGGAACTCTAAAGCAGTGCCTGGGGCTTGTGACCCAAGTGCAGGCTTAAGGACGTCCTTTAAAATGCATAAACACTCACCTCCACTGCCAGAGTTCCTCTCACCACCGAACTTACACTTAATCACGTTATATTAGAAACACACAGGGACAGGGCGTCCCGCCTAGTAACTAGCACTACCGCGGCTCAACGTCAACTATCCAACAGCCAGGCCGACGACTGCTTTTATAACCTTTTCTTACTAACAAGTTTCTGCCACTACGCATTAGTCATAGGCCATCTGACACCTGACAAGTCGAGTCATAGACACGACTATACAACTATAACAGATGGCGCTACGCCTTGCGCCGACACGGCCATGCTGACGTACGCTCGTCCTCGAGCGTCTTCCGAGCATCAAGGAACAAGGTAACAACCCGTTCGATCATCCTGATACTCATAAATCTATAACTCGTGTTTTTAGGTCACAATGATCCGCTGGTCCGGCTAAACCTTCAGCATATCACAATCGTTTGCAGGTCCGGCAAAACCCTTCAGCATATCACAATCATCTGCTGGCCCGGCAAAGCCCTTCTGCACATCACAATAATTTGCTGGTCCAGTAAACCCTTCAGCGTAACACAATAATTCACTGGTCCGGTAAACCCTTCAGTTAGACTGGAAATCCCTTGGACCGGATTCCCTTCAATGACTGTTTCCTACATTTTTTTTATAGTACTTCGCTTTTTTAATCTTTTTGTTTTTTTTCTCTTTTTGCTTTTTTTTCTTTTTTTTTTTTTTTTTTTTTTTTTTTTTTTTTTTTTGCTCTCTATATCCCACTGTAGCTGTATCAAAGATACCCGCCGACACGGTCAGCCACTAACCACTACATAATTTGAAGTAATCTCGAGATAAGATCCCATCCTTACTAAAACAAACGTCGCATCAAGCATTAACTCTGCAAAAGAACTATTGTACGCAACATGGGTAAAATAAAGAACTCGAGAGTACATCAAATCTTGTTGAACTTCTAACTTTAACAAATCATAAAACTGTTAATTACTAAATAGTGGCAGTAAATTCATAAAAATGAAGGTATCAATGATTCTTACGTTTAAACCTTTTACGATACGTTTACTGTTCATACTTTTTTTTTCTCTACGATTTAATCATTAAAATTGACATTACCTATTACATCAAACCATTTATTTGAGCATTTCTTTTTACCTATCCTTTCAACGGGCTTACATTAACAGAACTTATTTTTCTATTTTCTTGCTATTAGGACACTTTTTCTTACACTTACGGCACTTATACACGGCACTTATATCATTGCACATTTATTTATTTCAACAATTATCACTGCATTACATTTATTTCAACACTACCCTTTTTTTTACTTTTACAATTTTATAAAACAAAAGCACATAAAACTTCCTACTTTCTTACAATCATACTATCTTACACTTAATAGCATCTACTTTTTCATTATACGCTTTTATACCGCTACACAACTGTCTATTTTGCACAATTATCGCCACGTTAGGCTTATTTCAACGTTACCCTCTTTATTACAATCCTATAAAACAATACCTTTTTCTACATGACTAATAATGATCTTACGAGGCAAAATATCTCATATGTATAACACTATTAACCGCATCTCATAAATCTTTATCTACCTTCTATAGCACAAATTCTTTCAAAAGTGTGCACGTTGCACATTTAATATCAAACAAAAAATAGAACGAGCTCACCCGATGATGATTATACTTCCCGCAGTATTGGCATCGGTCGAGCGCCAAACGTGATGTGGATCATCACTTCAGCTTCTTTAAACCTTCTACTGATTACAACACTTAGCACTCCGCGATATTTTGAACATTACACGATATATTACGCAACTTTTAGGCCCTTCGATCCCACTTCTGATGTAGAATATCTAAAGATGATGGTATAGCTCACTTATGATATAAGTAACACATAACGAATACGTATGTAGATTGATAAACGTCAGGAATGGTTCTTGGGCGTAGGCAACGGGCCAGGAGCGTATTATAACATTACACACTACACGATATTATTTACGATACGTAATAGAGACTACGGGGCACCGAACTCCTCGCGATTACAGGGAGAGGAACTCTAAAGCAGTGCCTGGGGCTTGTGACCCAAGTGCAGGCTTAAGGACGTCCTTTAAAATGCATAAACACTCACCTCCACTGCCCGAGTTCCTCTCACCACCGAACTAACACTTAATCACGTTATATTAGAAACACACAGGGACAGGGCGTCCCGCCTAGTAACTAAAACTACCGCGGCACAACGTCAACTATCCAACAGCCAGGCCGACGACTGCTTTTATAACCTCTTCTTACTAACAAGTTTCTGCCACTACGCATTAGTCATAGGCCATCTGACACCTGACAAGTCGAGTCATAGACACGACTATACAACTATAACAGATGGCGCTACGCCTTGCGCCGACACGGCCATGCTGACGTACGCTCGTCCTCGAGCGTCTTCCGAGCATCAAGGAACAAGGTAACAACCCGTTCGATCATCCTGATACTCATAAATCTATAACTCGTGTTTTTAGGTCACAATGATCCGCTGGTCCGGCTAAACCTTCAGCATATCACAATCGTTTGCAGGTCCGGCAAAACCCTTCAGCATATCACAATCATCTGCTGGCCCGGCAAAGCCCTTCTGCACATCACAATAATTTGCTGGTCCAGTAAACCCTTCAGCGTAACACAATAGTTAACTGGCCCGGTAAACCCTTCAGCGTGACAACAATTTACTGGTCCGGTAAACCCTTCAGCGTAACACAACAATTCACTGGACCGGTAAACCCTTCAGTTAGACTGGAAATCCCTTGGACCGGATTCCCTTCAATGACTGTTTCCTACATTTTTTTTATAGTACTTCGCTTTTTTAATCTTTTTGTTTTTTTTCTCTTTTTGCTTTTTTTTTTTTTTTTTTCTTTTTTTTTCTTTTATTATTTTCTTTTGCTCTCTATATCCCACTGTAGCTGTATCAAAGATACCCGCCGACACGGTCAGCCACTAACCACTACATAATTTGAAGTAATCTCGAGTTAAGATCCCAACCATACTAAAACAAATGTCGCATCAAGCATTAACTCTGCAAAAGAACTATTGTACGCAACATGGGTAAAATAAAGAACTCGAGAGTACATCAAATCTTGTTGAACTTCTAACTTACACAAATTATAAAACTGTTAATTACTAAACAGTGGCAGTAAATTCATAAAAATGAAGGTATCAATGATTCTTACGTTTAAACCTTTTACGATACGTTTACTGTTCATACTTTTTTTTTCTCTACGATTTAATCATTAAAATTGACATTACCTATTACATCAAACCATATATTTGAGCATTTCTTTTTACCTATCCTTTCAACGGGCTTACATTAACAGAACTTATTTTTCTATTTTCTTGCTATTGCACTACATTTACTTTTTCACTACTCTTTTGGACCTTACTTGTGAAACCTTGTTGTCCTTATGGATTGGATTACACATTAGCGGTGAGAGGATTGGAGACTGAAGGCGGACTTTCAGAGCAAGATGAAGTTAAAGCACCCAAAGCAGCCACTGATGATATACGTTTTCGAGACCCATCTTTTCCA
Source organism: Dryas iulia moderata (assembly GCA_019049465.1). NCBI lineage: Eukaryota > Metazoa > Arthropoda > Insecta > Lepidoptera > Nymphalidae > Dryas > Dryas iulia. The sequence goes on along the minus strand of CM032414.1, from coordinate 447,635 downwards.
ATAACATATGAAAGCAATAATACAACCTTTTGTCTTGTAATTCTATATTTCTATCCACAATATAACACACTTTCAGAACTTATTACTACTTCAACTTCCAGCAACGATATGGCGCGTTCGTGTCAGTACCATCGTAATTATACAACGATTCTGACTTATTTACTATCTGTGCCGAAAGATTCGTGTCGCCATCTTTCGGCACAGATAATAAATAAGTCGATGGCACTGACACGAACGCGCCATATCGTTGCTGGAAGTTGAAGTAGTAATAAGTTCTGAAAGTATGTTATATTGTGGATAGAAATATAGAATTACAAGACAAAAGGTTGTATTATCGCTTTGAACTCGGAAAGCGGGATAGTACCGAGATATAAAAAGTATTCTTGGTATTAAGGACTTTACGCCCAAATAAAGGTATGTGGTTTGTATAAAATATACATCTATTGTATCTATTGTAGTACTGTATAAAATTATTATTTGATATATGTAATGTATAACATAATATAGGATATTTTACATTCATTTAGCATAACATAAAAACAAAAACTAAAATATTTTTTTTCTACCCTCTTTTCTGTGCTCGAGTTCATCCGACACGTCTTCAAGCGCCAGTTCCAAGTCGTTACGATGGAATAGACGACAGAGACGACTATGACGTTGGCAAAGAGACGTTGACCTACACAGCGCCGATCACGTATTCCGAGTCAATTTTATGCATGGCTACATTCTGCGTGTTGGCGTTTGCGCCGCCCTCTTATGCGCTCCTGTGGTACGCTGCTGTGCCGCACTCCTGAGGTGCGCTCCAGTGCCGCACTGCTGTGCCGCACTCCTGTGGTGCGCTGCTGTGCCGCACTCCTGTGGTGCGCTGCTGTGCCGCACTCTTGTGGTGCGCTGCTGTGCCGCACTCTTGTGGTGCGCTGCTGTGCCGCACTCCTGTGGTGCGCTGCTGTTTCGCACTCCTGTGGTGCGCTGCTGTTCCGCACTCCTGTGGTGCGCTGCTGTGCCGCAGTCCTGTGGTGCGCTGCTGTGGTGCACTGCTGTGGTGCGCTGCTGCGCTGCGCTCCTGTGCTGCGCTTATCGAATCATCGGTCGCAATTGGCGATCAATTAGCAAATTGATAAACACTAACACTGGTGAGATCTAATCTATTATATAATTCTTATTTTTGTCAAGAGATAATGACATCGAATCCTAATGTGAGAAGGATGCTCGTGCTAAAACTATCGTTGAAATGATAATGAGTCTGATCTTTTATTGATGTTGAGTTAATGAATAAGTAACTACCGATCGTAATTGAACTAATTTTATAAAGCAATTTTAGCCACTTTAAACTAATCTTACAAACAGTACAAATTCTGACAAACGCACAATAAAACATATGGTCGATGGTTTTTCATTAAGTTATGTTTGAGACACGTCTTTATATCTACAATAATAATTCGGAGAGTTAAATCTAGTCTTTTAAGAAATCACGCGCACCACTACGCAAATATTTAAAATATTTCTTTTGCGAAAATTAGAAAATTGAATTGTCTACATTGAGTTTATCATCGACATGTTAAATGACTGTGCCAGTATTAAGAAGTTTTTCCCAATAATCATAAGAACGTTTCTGCGAGAAACCTGGAGTGTTACAAAATTGCGTCACTTTCTGAAACATTGGTTTAAGAAAATAAATACGTAATGCGAGTGTTAACTTTTGCAACCTTGCAGACGCTTATTTTCTGTTACTGATCTATTATTATCTTAAGAGTAATGTTCTTTTCTTTCTACAAATCACAAATAAGTTTATTGGTAGAGTTGAACCATGCACACCTATGGATACATTCAAACTTTTCTTGTTTTTTTTTTTTAACATCCAACTGCTTACGACGTTTAAGGAATTAATTTTTGCAATAATAAGCAAGGGCAGTAATGATTGAGTACTCTATACTTTTATAGATAATTCCAGAATTTGGTCCTTCGAAACGTAATCAAATTGTTGACATTTATATCTTGACTTTGATAAATAAATGTGATCGCATATATGGTTGGTCTGAGACAAATTATTCATTATGTAATGAGATCTTTTATAATCGCAATTATACACATTTCGAAATGAAAGTATTTTAAACCATATTATATATTTTGGTATTTGAAAATACATTTTTAGAAAAACCTGATGTTTCGAACACCTTACAATAGTCCGAGGAACACAGTATGTACAGGATTAACGTGGGCCAACTGGGGATTGTCATTAAGTTAACCCAATGAAAATCATCTGCTTCTTGAATTTCTTCAACTGTATTCATAAGTTCATGGATGCTGTCTAGCGAGATGTCTTCTAGGTGCAGTTCATAATGGACCTCTTCTTGATGTATGAGATTTTGATCTGGTAGCGGAATTATTTCATTCATCGTGATGGTGTTGCTGTGTGTTCTTATCGTTTTCTATTCATGATATTAATTTGGCAATCTTCTGTGATAGTTACGAGAAAAATGTTTGATGTTTTTCTGTAATTTGTTTTGCGTCCACACTGAGTTCTGATTACTTCTGGTTCTGGCAAAATTCCTAACCAGGTATTTTCGTTGATCTTCTGGAGTTTTCCTTTGTTAAAATTCATGCGAGCATGAGTGCAGTTTCCTTTTTATTTCTTTATTAAGGCGATGGTGCAATCTTCAGATTTTTCAGTTGTTCTTAAGTCTAGCGAGTTGCAGAGCAAAGTGTCTTCGGAGATTCTCTTGCAGGGTTCTTCTGAGTATGCGTACTCTTCGCTTCCAAGGACAAGGAATTTGGACTTAGGTATAATGGTTAGGTTTTCTTTATTTGGGATAGAATATGTATGTATATGATCATAGATATTAAAGTCAGTGGAAGGGATTACTAATATAAATGTTAAAGAGTGTCTTGTACTATACGCTTTCACGCTTATAGACTTTTCTATGTTATGAATGTTTTCCATACTAATTTCAGCAACTGGTTTTAAAAAAGAAAATTTCTCTAAATTTCTAATTTCTGTAACTAAATTACGAGGATTATTAATACTAGGATGCATTATATCTAACTGCGAAAATGACATAGCATCTTCTAATATCATTAACTTATCCAATAAAAGCTTTAAACTAAAACTTATTTGTACATAAATCTCTAAAAAGTGTAATTGGTTTGAAATAGTATTTAAATTAACTGTAATATTATATAATAGAGATGCTAATCTGTTTTGATTCTCGTTTATTTTATTTAATTGGTTAGAAAATTCATTAATTGTATTTTCTGAAAAAGATAATGTTCGCTTTTGAGATGTTTGAATATATGAAACTGAACTGCGAATTTTATTAATTTCATTTTCAAAACGGATTGCATCTTCGTTATCTAAGTTACCTGTAATTAATTTAACAACTGAGCCTAAGCCATTAATGATACCACGTTTAACTCTATTTCTAGGTGCTATAAACATTAACTTTTTGTCAATTAAATCTAAATTATGTTCCATTTGATCTCAATATGTCTTATGCAGATTTTCTGATGCAGTATTGTTTTCAGCTGCTTTTGTACTTGCATATAAGGACATTAGTCTAATGGAAATTAAATGTAAATGAGTTATATTATATGTACAAGCAAGGTTAAATGAATCAACTTGTTTAAGGATACGTCCTTGTTTAAGTAAAAGGATTCCATTATTATCATCTACGGGTTGAAATGTTACGTCTGATTTTGACTAGAACACGAGGGATCCGAAGATGAGGGTCCTAGAACAAGATGAGGTCGCCGTAAAAGTTTGAAGTGAACTCTGATTGACTTAGAGTTAGGGTGACTACCTATTACCTCTGCTATATTATTAGGATGAAGGTGAATTATCTTGTACGGACCTTAAACACCGGCTTCGTTTTGTCGTTACTCGCTGTTTTGGCCACCTGTTTAAAAACTGTTTCACCTACCTTAAACGTTATATCTTCTGCTGTCTGGTTACGCTTCGCTATTACCTGTTCTTTGTTCTTAGACACGTGCGCTGCCACACATTCTTGTACGGCTTCAGCGTTCCTTCTATGCTTAAGAACATAATCTTGGTAAAATTGCTTAGTGTAATGAAGTTCTAAAGGGTTTCTGGATGCAGTATGTCCAAAAAGTAGCTCGTGAGGGGTATATTCTGTTGCCGAATGAATATGCAATAATAGCAAATTTCATGATAATTTGTATAGGGTCATCATTATTCGTCATCCTCTGTATCCTAATAATTTCTCCTATAGTTGAGTGAAATCGTTCTATGGGTGAATTTGAATTCGGGTTGTAAGGGGTTGTAAAGTGAATGTTAATGTCGTGTAGGGCACACATCTCCTTTATAACTTCGTTATCAAAGTTACTGTCAGAGTCGGTTGTAATTTTCAAAGGGGTTCCTAATATTGAAAAAATATCGAATAAAGCTTCAGCTATGTGTACGCTACTAGTTGCATTTAAAGGGACTGCTTGAGCATATTTTGAAAAGTTATCAATGATTGTGAGGAATGTTGCTCCTCCTGCAGAATATAAATCCATGAATAAATGTTCCATGGGCTTACTGGGGGTTTCAGTTAGAGCTAATGGGGGGCGGCAGGTATCAGGTCAAACAGTTCTCCAGAACACTCCCCGTGATACATGCGATAGAGAACGCATAAGGAGGACACGTCTCTACGCAACGCCAAAGTGTCAAGCCCAGCACAGATTCTTGGGTCCCTGATAATTCGAGTGGCTCTGCGCTGTATGCGATCAAATGGATCGAGCTGATACTGGGGGGCACCGGCCCAGAGATGAGAACAGTACTCCATATGAGGCCGCACCTGGGCCCTATAAAGGGACAATCGGTGTTTGGGCGTGAAGTACTGTCTAGCTCTACCGGTGACACCCAGCTTCCTCGAGGCCAACTTGGCCTTACTTTCCTAATGATATCGATACTGGCACTCACTCGAAACTTTCAGGCCCAATATGCTGATACTGGGAGCGGCATGGAGGGGAGTGTTCTGAAAAAGTGGTGATAGGACAAATGGGGTTTTCTTAGTGGTTAACGCGCAACTTGTGTCTTCTGGGGGTTGAATTGAACCAGGTTCCTTTCAGCCCATAAGGAGACATTCACGAGGGATGTCTCAACAGAAGACACAAGTTTTGTTCGGCTCTCATCGACGTTTTCCCGAGAAAGACCTGCACGGCCGGTGTATACGGCGTCCACCGTGCTGTCGTCCGCATAGCAATGAATGCTAGAGTCTTCTAACATATCATTGATATGCAGAAGAAATATCGTGGGGGACAGTACACAGCCCTGCGGGACGCCAGCGTTCACGGACATAAAGTCAGAGCAAAAACCGTCGACAGCGACCTTGATGCTACGCCCAGTGAGAAAACTGGCGACCCACTTGCATAAGTTCTCGGGAAGCCCAAAAGATGGTAGTTTCGCTAGGAGCGCCCTATGCCACACACGATCGAAGGCTTTCGCCATGTCCAAACTAACTGCCAGACCCTCTCCCTTGCTTTCAATAGCAGCAGCCTAGCGGTGCGTTAAGTAAACCAGAAGATCACCGGTTGAGCGACCATGGCGGAAGCCATATTGACGGTCGTTGATCAACTGGTGATCTTCTAGATAACCCAGAAGCTGGCTGTTTATAATGCTCTCCATGACTTTGGAAAGCAGGGAGGTGGTGGCGATAGGCCTGTAGTTAGTCGGATCTGAGCCATCGCCTTTCTTCGGGATCGGGTGAATAAGAGCGCTCTTCAACGAATCTGGGACTACGCCGGTTGAGTAGGAGAGCCGAAACAAACTCGTTAGCACCGGCGTCAACTCAGAAGCACATGTTCGGAGCACAATAGGAGAAATGCCATCCGGTCCACTCGCCTTTTGGATATCCAAGGAAAACAGGGCTCGACGAACAGCCTTTTGGCTAAACTTAACGTCAAGCATTGCGTACTGGCACCGCGGGATGGTCGGCGGAGTAGTTCCTTGGTCATCCAAAGTCGAGTTCGAGGCGAAGAGAGCGCCCAGGAGATCGGCTTTCTCCTTCGCTGTGTGGACCAGGGTGTCATTCTCTGTGCGTAACGGTGGAAACGAAGGCTGGCTAAAGTTGCCAAGCACAGCCTTAGAGAGGGCCCAAAACTGCCGGGTTCCCGACGGGCACCTCTCAAGTTTCTTACCGATTTTGGTGATATGCTGGGACTTTGCTCTAGCAATTTGCCGCTTAAAGTACCTAGAGGATCGGTTTTACTTCCCTTTTAAGGCTTTCGCCTTCGGATCCTTAGCGACTAGTGCCGCGGCCCAGGCTTGATAAGCTTCGCGCTTACCAAAGGCAGCTTGTTTGCAGGACTTACCAAACCAAGGCCGTGATTTGCCGCCGATGGGCACTACAGAGCTAGGAATATAAAGTTCCATACCCTGCAGAACCACGTCGGCGACAGCGGCGGCACAGACACTGGGATCATCAGAAGAGAAGCACACCGCCCCCCAGGGATAAGATGAGTAAAATGTACGCATCCCATCCCAATCTGCTGACTTGTAGTGCCAGAAACGGCGAGTCGCGCGGGTGTTCTGCAACTGCTGCGTTTAATTGGCACCACACTACGTACCAGGCAGTGATCAGAGGACCCTAAAGGGGCCTCGACTGATACCTGGTACTGTTCCGGATTTGAAGTCAGCAGAAGGTCCAATAAGGAGGCATTGTGGCTGTCCACATCCGGGATTCGTGTAGGTGAATCAACCACTTGGGACAGTCCATTTGCTATAGCAAAGTCAAATGCAGCCCTCCCCGCGTGGTCGGTGGTGCGTGATCCAAGCCAATCGGCATTATGGGCGTTAAAATCACCAAGTATCACGACCTCAGCGGAGGGGATCTGTGAGAGCATATTATCAATGGCCGATTGCATATGCTCCATGAGTCGATCCGTTTCCGCGTTACCACTGTGGGACCTGTATAGGCATCCGTAGATGCGGACACGATCGTCGGAGTCCAGGCGAAGCCAGATGGTAGACAGGTCCCGACCTTCAAAGTTAGCAAGGCGACGAAAACTCAAATCCTCCCTTACGAATACAGCGACCCCGGCGTGAGGTAGAAAATGATGTTCTATTTTGTAGCCAGGGTAGTGGAGGTAGGCTGTATCGCTCGGTCGGGTAATCTGAGTTTCCGTCAAAAATAACAAGGCCTGCCGTGCCGTCTCAAGGTGGTGGTGAACGGCATTCAGGTTGGAATGTAGGCCGCTGATGTTACAAAAATCCACATTAAGCGTGGTGGGGGTTGCCGTGGAGCGTACGCCTCGTTTGCCTTGTATGTGTTCGTAGCGCGGTTCTGTGCCCTCCCCAGAATTCGACGGGTGGCCTGAGTTTAAAGACTCAGGGAGGGATTCTCCAACATCGGTGATGTTGGTACCCTCCTGGGGTAGATCCTCTGTCAGTACCGCTGTCACGATGGGGGGGGTGGGGGGTGGGGGGAGTTGGGCTCCGGTGCCCGGCGTCACCTGGTGCGAAACGCAGTGGCAAAGAGCCACTGCTTAACGCCAGTTTCAAATGCCGGGGGTGGTGGTAGTCCGGTCGAGTCGGCCCATGCGAGTTACCATTACTGGCAACTAGACTCTATCACTCGTATTTTAGTCGCCTCTTACGACACCTCCAATACCAGGGTAATCCTGTTCTGAGCCGGGATCACACGGCTAAAAATTACTCGGCCAGTTTCAGTTTCCATCTAGTCAGTTTAGAGTTTGTGTCTTTTAGTGACATTAACCAAGTCAGGGGCCTGTGATCGGTGTAGATGATAAATTTACGACCATAGAGATATGGTCTAAAATATTTAACTGTCCATACTATGGCTAATAATTCTTTTTCTATGGTAGAGTAGCGGGTCTCAGTATCGGCAAGGGTTCTTGAAGCGTAAGCTACAGGTTTATCCGCGCCTACGGGGCCTTGAGATTGAGGGGACTTATGTTATTGAAACGAGTGCATTTGGTAGATAATGATTTATTACTAACTAATTAAGGCAACGATCTTAATATTTATACGCCATCTGACTTACATACTACTTATTACACTACACCTCGGGGGTGAATTGAAAAAAAAAAATTTTTTAATACAATTTTTTTTTTTAGGAATATGTACATAATAATTGAATTTAAGTATTAAATGGTTTAGTTCTATTTTTATGGATAATATAAGGTTTATTACACTTCAAAATTTTAACATTCACCCCAAAATCTTCTAAAACTACAAATGGTCCTACCCACTGTATATCCAGCTTATTTGCCGTTTCATTTTTAATTAAAATTAATTGTCCATTCGTATAAGATATGTCGCCGCAATTATTATTTCAGTCAACTTATTTATTGTTTAAATATGAAACTGTGTAAATTATGTATTGGCAATGTTTTATTATTGCAAGTGGTAACACTGATATCAATGTCATTATTGGTAATTAATATTTGAGTATTTTAGAATAGTTAGAAGTAATTTTAAACGTTGTTTTAAATTTAGATTTATTTAGAAATTAAATTAAGAATTAATAAAATACTGTGAATACTAAAAGACAAGATCAATTCATCTTATGAAAAATAAGTAGTGTGGTTGACACCCGCTTATAAAGGAACGAATGTCTCTTTATACAGGCGTCATTTGTGTCTGAAGAGACAATTGACGATCTATCACTTGTTTTATTTAAAACATCAAAAATCATTGTTATTATTGGTAATTACTATTTGAGTGCTTTAGAATAGTTAAAATAATTTATTAAGTAATTTTGAACGTTGTTTTGAATTTAGATTTATTTAGAAATTAAATTGTAAGTTAATAAAATATTGTGAATACTAAAATGAACTATGTGAAAAATAGTTGTGTGATTGACACCCGCTCATGGCGGGACGAATGTCTTTATAAAGGGCGTCATTTGTATCGAAAGACACAATTGACGGCCTATCGCTGAAAGGAAACATGTGAGTAAAATCTATTAAGTTGTTTTATTTAAAACTGCGATTCTGTAATATTTATTGTTTAATTAATTTGCTAATAATTTTTCTGTAATATTTACTGTTCAATTTATTATTATTATTATTTACTGTTCAAAAAATTTGCTAATAATTTTACTATAGCTTTGCTTATGCTTATCGTTATTGTAATTATTAATCATTTATTATTGAAGTGTGTTTTCATGTTTTCGTTTATTCTTATGCTTGTAAAAAACAATATTAATAAGTATGGCTTATTACTTTGTAAAAGACATTTACATTTGAAAAGAGCAACTGCTGAGTTTCTTGCCGGCTCTTCTCACCAGAACTGCCTTCCGAGCCGGTGGTAGCTTTATGTTCATTCAAACTATTTAAAAGTGCTTTCAGAAATCTATTTCAATAAACATATTTTAAATCTGAATTTATTTTATTTCTACCTTGTTAAAATAATTATTTTTATCATAACTATTTAGAGTAGAAACAATGACCAAATGGTGGTCACAGGTTTTACTCGATTATTTTTTATATTTTCTCTGTGTCCTCTCCGACATCAGAAGTGGGATTCGTGCCTCCTTTTTCTGTCTTTTTGTTGTTTGTTTCAGTGTTTTCCTACTTGTACGAAATACTCGAAATTGACGACACCCAATGAATTCACAAAGCAGCGAGAACCAGACGTTCCGGCGTGTACAGATCCGGTGCAAACAACTGATGAACTTGGACCAGGTGATTGTGTCAACGACACGTCTTTTTAACAACAGAGTGGTAACGTACATAACATAACATAACATAAAAACTCTTTATTTCACACAAACAAATTTACACAGTATGAAATTAGTTATCTTAGATAAATAATTGTATGAAAAGGCGGCCTTATCACTTACAGCGATCTCTTCCAGGCAACCTACTTATTGGAAACAAAGCACAAGAACGGGCAAAGTGCGTTGAGAGCAACATAGAACTAATATTATTTAAACCTACATATAGACAGTATATCATAGAGTACATAAAATACACACATATAATAAATACATACATTATACATACATACACATACTTATATGTAAAACATACACATACATACACATACTTATATGTAAAACATACACATACATACACATACTTATATGTAAAACATACACATACATACGCATACTTATATGTAAAACATACAGCAAAGACTACATGGTAAGGTAGTAATTTGTAACCCTACTCTTAAAGACAATCAGGGACTTAGAATGTCTTATGCATCGTGGTAGCTTATTCCATAACTTTGCGGCTTGGACAGTATACGACTCACTGTAGCAGCGAGTTCGGCACAATGGAATCTCTAGTATATTGTCGTTTTGGGAGCGAAGGCTTAGCGGAAGACAGGAGTTGGAGCCGAGGAACATGAAGCGGTTCTTAAGGTACGTGGGAGAGTCAGGGTGGAAGAGAATGGAATAAAGGAGAGTAAGAGCGTGAAGATTTCGACGATCTCTAATAGAGAGCCATCGAAGCCTTCTGCGATACTCACTGATGCGATCAAATTTCTTCAGTCCGAAAATGAACCTGATGACGGATGATGCGTACCTTCAAAATTTTATTTTCATATTGATAGTAATGTTTTTCAAACGTCAATAATTTTCATTTGTGTTGAAGGTAGGATTGACAAACTAACAAACTAAATACAAATCCACCTTGCGTTCTTTTGATCTGGATGGTGACGTTTCAGTTGTAAATTTCCTCTGCTGAATCTACTTAAAATCATAGCGACCACGATATCTAGTCTCAAGGCAGGGCAAAAATGTAGGATGACAATTGGCTCGTGACAACATGGGATACATACATAGATACATAAGTACATAGTGTACTAAGTACATACATAAATAAGTGCATACATACATAAGTACATACATACATGAGTATATACTTACATGAGTACATACATGCATAAGTACATACATGCATAAGTTCATAGTACATAAGTACAAAGTACATGAGTACATACATACACGAGTACATACATACATGAGTACATACATGCATAAGTATATACTATATATACTTTTTTCTCTCTACGTTTTTATTTTATTAAACTAGTTATAATTAATATTAAAGAGTTAAAAGTGATAAATAAGTTACAATTAGAGATAACAGTTATTTGGAATACACATAGTTTTGTAATTTAAATGACTTTCACTGTATAAAGTTCGAGTAGCACACACCTGCTGGCTTTCACATACAGTCACTAATCCTGCACTATATCAGTCATCCAGAAAACAAAATGGCCAGAGTAGAGGATATCCTTGAAGTCCATAGAAACATTGCAGAAGCGCTTGGCAACAGGATGACCAATTTTGAAAAACAATTAAATAGCACCAACGAGTCTGGCAAGGGTGGTCTGGACAAGCTCGCCAGTGAGTTTAAGGAGTTTAAGGCTTCAGTATGGAGTATCTTAGATCTTCTCAAGTCGTTGATATACAACTTATCCATGCAAATTGATGAGGTCGACAACTCCACTAGGAAAAACGCTCTTCTTTTTGGGGGCATTCAGGAAGCAGAGGGAGAAAATCTAGTTTCCACAGTCTTAGGCACCATTCAGGTACTAATGGGTGTCTCTGATGTAAATGCCTCCGCTATTCAATCCTGCCATCGACTGGGGACTAAGAAGCCCAATCTCAGTCGACCAATAGTAGTGCGCTTCAATGACCTCAAGGTGAAGAATGAACTCTGGGGTAATAAAAAGAAATTAAAATCTTCCCAAGTGGTGCTGAGTGAGTTTCTCACCAAAACACGGCAGTCTATTTTTGCTACAGCGCGCAAATCTTTTGGAATCAGGAATACCTGGACATACCAAGGCAATGTTTATGTCAAGCTGCCTACCAATGAGCGTAAGCGAATATCTACCACCACCGAGTTAGATGAGTGTTTGAAGCTGCTTCCACATACTAGTTCTTCTCCGGTTGAAAAAGTGGTTACAATTGAGCGGGCAAAAGTAAGTCCAGTGAATGTTGGTGAGCAAATCAAGAAGCCTCTCACCAGGCGCACTGGTATGAAGAAACCTTAATTTATTTTGTTTTATTTTTATTTTTCATATTTCTTTTGGTTCACTGCTATGTACATCCCGAGAATGTATTGATGTTTGTGCTGTTTGTTGGTATCTGCAACTTTCCATCTCATTGCTTTTCAATCAGCTATTTATATGATGCCTTATGTTGTTATTAATTTAATTGTATAGTTAATAATTCCTTTACTATTAATTAACTTTGTTTTTTTTGTTTTAATATTACTAACAAATTAGTTATTAATTTCACTTATGTATTGTTTACAATAATTTACCTATCTGTCAGTGACAGCTGTCACTTGAAACTGTGTAGGTCTTTTTTTTTTTGTGACATAGAAAACTGTATTTTGGTCATATTTTCTCTTATTGAATTTTGTTTATGTTTTTATTTTTATATACTTTCCCTCTGTTGCTTCTGGGATGTATGTTAGTTTCTATTTTTATTTTATTTTTTTTTAGTTTTTCAATATTAGTTTGTAACTGCTTTACACAATTTTGTAATCATTTCTTTTTTTATGATATTGTTTTTTATTCTTTTGTTTGTTTTGTAACTGTATATTACTTTTTTTTTTTAACATAGTTCTTTTTTTTTAAGCCATCAGGTCATGTGCGATATTGTTTTTTTTTTCTATTAGCATTTCACATATATAATTTTTTTTTGTTTATATTTAAACTTAAATATATTTAAATAATACATACACATATATTATTATATTAATATTTTTATTTTTAATATTATATATACCTACATATATATTGTTTAATATATACATATTTATATATATATTTTGTTTTTTATATTATGAATTCAAGTACTGATTCTTTTCATTCTGCCCTGAGTTACAATGACGATAGTTATAACTCCCTTAGTGACTTAGTTGAACCCTGTTCGTCGCTAGAAAGAGTACTATTGACGGAATTCGCAACCCTTCACAATAATTTAAACTTTTGTCATATAAATGCGCAAAGTATTCCTAGACATTTCTCCGATTTTTATTCCACCTTCAATCAAAATAACATACATGCAGTATCAATTTCCGAATCTTGGCTTAAACCTACCTTACACTCCACCTGTTTCTCTGTACCTGGTTATGTATTAATAAGAAATGACCGACTTGGTAGGGTTGGTGGTGGGGTTGCCATTTATCTAAAGAGTTATATTTCATATAAAATTATTTGCCAGTCCAGAACATCACCTTTTTTTTTTTTTATCGCTGGGAAATGCAGTTTACGCAGACCATCCGTGCGTAAGGCAGGCAAACTGCCCTACGGACGGATGATACTGTGGGACTCATCGATAAGTCCGACACTACCCACTAAAACCCAGCGGAAACCCTCTCCACCCTCATGAGGCGTCGCAGGATCGCTTGCGCATTCGGCTACGACGCCTCGGTGGACAACCCGCCAGAACATCACCTGACACCTGCCTTGAATATCTATTCATTGAATTAGGTTTGGGAATAAAGATTGCACTTGGAGTTGTCTATTGCCCACCGAACAAAAGTTACTTTGAAAATTTGGAGATTGTGTTGGAAGACCTATTAGCCAATTACACGCAAGTTTTAATAATGGGTGACTTCAACACATGTTTATTGCGTGATGACTTTCGAGCAAGAAAATTAAATTCTATTTTAACGTCCCTCAATTTACATTTATTACCCCTGCAACCTACTCACCACACCAATAATACAGATACACTTTTAGACCTGATAATAACTTCCAATTCTGATCTTGTTTCAAAATTTGGTCAATTTTCAGCTCCTGGATTTTCTTTGCATGATCTTATTTTTGCGTCACTACGAGCTAAACCACCCTAAATCTAAGCCAACAACTCGTTTAGTCAGAAGTTTTCACAATGTAAACAAGGAGTTGCTGCAAAATGATGCCTCGAACATTAACTGGTTGGAGATAGAGACTTTGTGTACAGTTGATGAAAAAGTTCAATTTCTAAACTCAAATATTTTAGAACTTTTTGATAAACATGCTCCGCTCAAGCTCGTTTAAATTAAAAAACCATTCTACTATGTGGTACAATGACGACTTTCGCAAAGCTCAGGCTAAGAGAGATAGAGCTTTCTTAAAATATAAAAACAATCGAAGCAGTTTGAATTGGTCGATTAACAAGGCTGCAAGGAATCAGTGTAATCAGATGTGTAGAAAATTAAAACGCCAATATATTTTTAATAAAATTTGTGATTCTTCTCCCGCAGCGACTTTCAAATTCTTAAAGTCACTCGGTATTGGTAAACTTTCTGTTTCTCCCATCAATCCTGACCTTAATTTAAATGACCTCAATCAGTATTTTTCTTCATCTCACCCACTAGACTCTTGTATTAAAACCAACACTCTTTCTGAAATTCATAGTTTGCCGAAACTTCATTTCCCAGCTTTCACCTTTTCTTCTATCAATAATATTGATATTAAGAAAACTATTCTCGCCATCTCATCTAAAGCAGTGGGATCGGATGATATTAGTCGCATTATGATCACCTTAATTCTAGATATCCTTGTCCCTGTCATCACTCACATTATTAACTTCTCTCTAACCTCAAATCACTACATTTAAAACGTTTGTATGGAAATCACTAAGTTTGCTTAAGTCTCAGGTGGAATTGGTTGCTCTTGGCCTGGACCGCATAGAAACCCAGTCCCGGAGAAAAGTTCTCCTATTTCACGGCGTTAAAGAAGACAAAGATGAGGATGTGTTCATAAAGATTAACACGATATTAACAAACCAAATGAAGTTGTCGGATGCAAAATCAGAAATGATTGAAGTCTGTCATAGATTAGGTAACAAAAAGAACACCACACGGCCTATTCTCGTAAGATTTACCAGTGTGCACTTTCGATCCAGAGTATGGAAATCTAAAACAACCTTGAAAAGCTCGAAGATAACTGTTACGGAATTTCTAACGAAGTGTCGCCAGGAAACGTTTGTAGCCGCGCGTAATCACTTCGGTATTAAAAAGTGTTGGACGGCTGATGGTGTTATCATAGTGCTTCTTCCTGACAAAACCCGAGTGAAGATAACATCCGCGTCAGATCTAAAGGTACTAACCGTGAAGTATCCCAACAGCTGTACGGGGAAACCCAGTGATAATAATTGAAATTTATAATATAAAGGTCTGTACCACAATATAAACAACTATATGTATGATAGTTTGTTCTATATACTGTATTTTATTTTACTTTTTTTATGACAGGTTGATGTTTAATTTTTATATATATTTTTTTCTTTTGTGTCATACAAACATTTTTTTTGTTTTTTTTAATTGTTTTTATTGTTTTTTATTTGCAAAGGAACTTATTTATAACCTTTTTTCTTAATTTTGTACCACACCTTGTATAGATAAAATATTTATGTTTGTCAATATTTTAGCTGTAAATGTAGTTTATGTTTAGCCTAAATTTGTTGTATTTTTGTATTGTGATAGTTTCTTACATAATTTTTAGTTTCTTTTTTTTTAATTTTTGTTAAACTAAGTTGACATAATATTATAGTATTCATTTTTAAGGTCAACTTATGTATATGGGCACTGAGTTTTGATTTTCTTTTATATAGTAATTAAAATTATAATAATCATTTATACATTCAATATATATTGTTTGTTCTATATACTGTATGTTATTTGACTTTTTTTTTTATTTATGACAGGTTGATGTTTAATTTTTATATATCTTTTTTCTTTCTTTTGTGTCATACAAACTCTTTTTTTTTTTGATTTAATTGTTTTTTATTTACAAAGAAACTTATTTATAAACTTTTTTTTAATGTTGTACCATACTTTGCATAAATAAAATATTTGTTTGTCAATATCTTAGCTGTAAATGTAGTTTGTTTAGCTTAATTAATTTGTTGTATTTGTATTGTGGTAGTTCCTTACATAAATTTTAGTTTTTTTTTCTTTTTTTTGTTAAACTAAGTTGACATAATATTATAGTGTTAATTTTTTTTTTTTTGAGGTCAACTTATGTATATGGGCACTGAGTCTTGATTATTTTTTTTTATATAGTTATTAAAATTATTATAATCATTTATATATTCAATATATATATATATTGTATTTTATATGTGTATATATATATATATATATATATATATATATATATATATATATATATATATATATATATATATATATATATATATATATATATATATATATATATATATATATATATATATATATATATATAAAGATATCTATTATACATTTATATATAATATTTTATATCAAATATGAATGATGATGACTTAAACACATGTTTACTAAAAAAGGACTCAAGAGCAGACACGTTAAAGCAATAACTTCTTCTTTTAATCTGCATATTCTCCCCACATCTTCACCGACTCACTTCTTCCCCAATTGCAGACCATCTCTTATTGATTTGGTCATAGTCTCTAACCAAAACCTTGTCTTTTCTCATGGACAGTTTACTGCTCCTTTCTCTTACCATGATCTTGTCTATCTAGCTTATAAATTGCGTACTCCCAAGGTTAGAGGCAAAATTCACTTCTTGCGCGATTTTAAGCATATGGACCTTGAACGCTTGAGAGAAGATGTAAAAAATATCAATTTTTCTCCAATTCTAAATGCAAATAACATCGATAGCATGGTTGAAACTTTAACTACTGAACTGATTAAATTATTCGACGTTCATGCTCCTGTAAAGCCAGTACGTCGAAGACATGTGCCAGCTCCTTGGCTAACGCAGGTGATTAAAAATACCATGCACAAACGTGACAAAGCAAAAAGTAAGTATAAAAAACATCCCTCCCTGGAGAATCTAAATGCATACAAGAAATTGCGTAACATCTGCAACAGAATGTGCAGGGATGCAAAACGCCGCTATATTCATACCACAATTCAGGATCTCTGTCAATCAAAAGTTTGGAGATTCCTACAGTCATTAGGCGTGGGGAAACCTAAGGATAATAGTCAAGTGTCCTTAGATCTTAATACTTTGAATAATTACTTCACTAGTCCCCCTATAACTATGAAAGCTCAAGTTAAAACTGAAACACTAAGACATTTACCTCAGGCTGTCCCACCAGACTGCCCATCTTTTGTTTTTAAAGCTGTTACGGAGGACGTTATCAAGAAGGGTGTCCGTTCTATATCTACTAAGGCAATTAGGTGTGACCCACTGTTTTTTGATATGATTCTTCCTGTGTTGGATGACATTGCGCCAGTTATCACCCATATTATAAATTTCTCTCTGCGTTGTAATGTTTTTCCCACATTATGGAAGAAGGCCTCCGTTATTCCTCTACCCAAAATCTCCAATCCTTCGGCTCCCAGTGAATATCGTCCTATTTCCATACTCCCGATCCTATCTAAGGTACTAGAATCTATTGTCCACGACCAATTATACACTTTCCTACTATCCAGTAATCTCTTGTGTGATTACCAATCTGGTTTTCGCCCTTCTCATAGCACGGTTGGCGCGCTGCTGAATATCACGGAGGACATTCGATGGGCAATGGATAACACCAAGCTCACTGCAATGGTCTTGTTGGATTTCAGCAGTGCTTTCAATTCTGTTGACTTTGACATCCTTCTTGAGACTCTTCGTTCAGTTAATATTTCTTCTGGCGTTCTAGCCTGGTTTCACTCATATCTCTTCGGACGTCAGCAATGTGTTATAGCGAACGATATATCATCGGATTGGCTAGACATGACAGCTGGCGTACCACAAGGCGGTGTAATTTCTCCTTTGCTTTTTTCTATTTCATTAACAACATTTCTCATGTCCTCTCTTCTCCCTTTCATCTGTATGCAGATGACCTGCAATTGTATAGGCACTTTAATTTGACTGAGCTATCCGAGGCTGTTACCTGCATAAACGACGACCTGGTGGCTGTCAAATCCTGGGCTGAATCCTTCGGCCTTTTAGTTAACCCTAGTAAGTCTCAAGCCATCATTATTGGTAGTAATAGGATAAGATCAAGAATAAACTGGGAATCAGTACCTAACATAAAATACTCAGGGGTTCAAATTCCATTACAAGACAAAGTAAAAAATCTGGGTATAATTATGGACTGTAGCATGACCTGGGTAGCTCACATTAACGAAGTTAGCCGACGTATGCATTTCTCCTATCATTCTCTCAAGCGCCTCCAATATTTTCTCCCCTTCAAAACCAAAATTATGCTCGCACAATCTCTACTCTTGCCAATTCTTGATTACGCCGATGTGTGCTATTTAGATGTAACTGAGGAGCAACTTAATAAATTAGAGCGCCTACAAAATCTGGCCATTCGTTTCATTTTTAACCTACGTAAGTATGATCACGTTTCCCACTTCCGTGCTCAACTTAATTGGCTCCCAATCCGACTTCGTCGTGATATGCACATCCTTTCTGTTCTTTTCAATATTCTTAATAATCCTTTTTCCCCTTCTTATCTTAATTCCCGATTTACTCTTCTTCCTAACCCAACCCGTTCCAGACGGCCTTGCCTCACGCATATGCTGGACATACCATTCAGCAACACAAAATTTCGGAAGAACTCCTTTTCAATATACGCTGCCGTACTCTAGAATAAACTACCTAAACCAATTCAGAAGAGTACATAAAAAAAATAAATAAAAATATAGCTTCACGCTATATCCCGCACACAGCAGGGTAGGCAGAGGGAACCTAGTGTTAAGACACTCCGTTCCCCACTTTCCGCCGAATTCGGAGGCTTGCGTGTTAAGTGGCGGAACTTAACGCCGCGCTTTACCTCGACACCAGAGCGAAGAAAATGGAAATATAATTTCCACTCCTCGAGTGGGAATCGAACCCACAACCAGTCGTTTACAGTCACACTCTTGTGCCACTGGGCCACGACTGGCCACATCTACAGAGATATTTAAGAAAAGAGTAAAACAACATTTTCTCAGCCAGGTCACCGTTAGTAGTATATAGTCATTCATTACTGTATATATTTGAATCATATATTTGATAATACATATGTATGTATATATTTGTGTTATGTATATATTTATATTTATTTGTATCTATAAATAGTATTTGTTTATTTTTGTGTAAGTCTATATATTTATAAGAACACATCTGCACTTTTAGACCTGCAAAAGTATCACTCTCTCTCATACCCATAGGTTGACTGGAAGAAATCTCTGTCAGAGATAAGTTCACCTTTGCCAACAACATTGTAATTTTTTTTTTATTTTGATGTATGTTACAAAGTGCAATAAAGGATATATAAATCAGTTCCCAGAGATGTGGCGTAAGGCTTTTATTCTCCCACTTCCTAAAATATCGAATCCTGCGCTGCCATCTCATTTCCGCCCCATATCAATTCTCCCTTTCCTCTCCAAAGTTTTAGAATCCACTGTTTATCAACAAATCTCCAATCATTTTACAACATGCAACTTATTGAATCCACTGCAGTCCGGATTTAGAATTGGACACAGTACTACCACTGCTTTGTTGAGAGTAACTGAAGACATTAGATCAGCAATGGAAGGTCAGCTTCTAACAGTCCTTATTCTAATTGACTTTAGTAATGCTTTTAATGCTGTAGATCATGATCTGCTTATTGCTCTTCTATCCCAAGCTAATGTCTCCAGTTCGGCTTTGGAATGGTTTTCTTCCTATCTTCGGGGACGACAGCAGTCGGTTCGTGTAGATCAGACTAACTCTGACTGGCATGATGTGACGGCTGGCGTTCCTCAAGGCGGAATTCTTTCTCCTTTACTTTTCTCTTTATTTATCAACTCCATTACCTCTGTCCTAACTTCTTGATACCATCTTTACGCTGATGACTTGCAGCTCTATCTGCACACTAGCGTGGATAATATTAGTCAGGCAATAGAATCTTTAAACGGTGAACTTCGACATATATCAATTTGGTCCGCTAAATACGGCATTGAAGTTAACCCCTTAAAATGTCAGGCTATTATTGTTGGTAGCTCGCGACAACTAGCCAAACTTGAACATAAAAAGTTGCCTAACCTAATGTACAAAGGCACTGTCATAAGTTTCACCAGTACTGTGAAGGATCTGGGTATCATCATTGATAACAAGTTGACTTGGAGAGACCAGGTTAGTGACATCTCGCGCAAAATTTTTGCTTCCTTGCACTCAATGATGAAACTTAAAAATTTTCTACCTGTGCGCACTAAAATCCAGCTAGCGAATACCCTGCTGCTGCCTATTATCGATTACGGTGATACTTGCTGTTTAGATATGAATAAAGACCTCTTAAACAAACTCGAACGGGTTTTCAACACTTGTATTCGGTTTATTTATAATCTGCGCAAGTATGACCGTATTTCATCGTGGAGGCGACAGCTTGGTTGGCTTTCGCTAACTGATCGCAGGAAGTCTAGAGTCCTTTCTCTTCTATTTTCCATCCTTTTTGATCGCAATTCTCCCTCCTATTTGTCCTCTGACTTCTTCTATCTTTCCTCTTTCCATACTAAGTCCCTACGGTCCCAAGCTAACCTCTTAATTTCTATACCGAGTCATACGTCAGGGTTCAAGTCTAACTCGTTTGCAGTCACTGCTGCAAGACTCTGGAACGACTTACCAGTGTCCATTAAAAATCTCCCGAGAGGGAGATTTTTAAGCGTCGAGTAAAAGAGTACTTTTTGAATAACTCATAATATTTATCTTAATAGGTATATAATTATTTGTATTTGTGTTTAGGTTTATGTAATTTATTTAATAATTAGTATGTATTAAATATCATTCATATATATTAGTGTATTATAGTATATTTGTATATAGTATATATATATGTACACTTTGTTTATGTTTATATATACTTGTATTTATCGTTTATTTAAAGGTATAATATAAGCTTTTGCACACCTACACAATGATTTCCCACATGACAAGGTTGGCTGGTAGAAAATGCTATTTAGCGTTAAGCTCGCCTTTTGTACATATTTATTTTTTAAATTGTGTGCAATAAAGGATATAAATAATAAATAAATAAGTATATACATACGTTTATGGGATATTACCTACGTCAAAATATTATTACGATCTTTCTACCCGAAAAACGTTATTAAATGGACAAACGATGGAATTCATTTTTGCAGGCGTTGTAATCTACAAATACCAAACGTCTACCTCCCAAACATTTTAAATACGGTATTGACAATAAGAACATTCTTCACTGTAACTTTTGTAAGACACCAAGATACGTGTTTACGTAATTGCCTCGTAAAAGTAAAAAAAAAAAATAGCAATGATATTTCATTAATTTATTGAATTATTATTCCTTTTTCTTCACCGTTAACTAAATGAATATTTGAATTTATTTTCTTTCGCTACAACATCGGGACGTAGGGATAACACATGTTATAAATGATATAGACATAACGAGTTCTAACGTAAGAAATAAATGGGTTTAGTTTAAATACTACAAACATTGACATCAGATTCAAAAATGGTGGCGATTTTCTGTAAGACATTGGATTAACACAGCCGCATTAAATTCAGTTTCTGCCCCGTGAGATCGACCTATTAGCACAATCTATTACTTTGAAAGTATTATATTAACCAATCTTTCTCATCACAATTTTGAAATTCTTATGTTTTTATGTTTAGAAAGAGAAATGACGCTTGCCAAAATAGGTGATATAAACATTTTTAATATTACAAATAGACTAAATTGAATCGGTTATTCTTTCGTGGTAGGTTTTTTTTAAATAGGATCTAGGGTAACATTATAGGGTAATAAATAAATTTAAAAAAAAATATGTAAAAACACGTTTTCGTGCTAATTTCTATTACTTAATTAATTATTTTATTAATGTTAATACGCCTTCGGAATTAAATATTTGATTCAGTCTAATAAGACTGAATTATCAAATTTGAAATATCAAAGGTATCATTGTCACTCTTTAAATCTGTTAACTATCGATTTGATAAAAAATACATCTTTCGTTGTAGGTTTTTTTATATAGGGTCTCGGGTAACACTAGAGAAGGTAATAAATAAATTTAAAAAATAAATAAAGGTAAAATCACGTTTACGTGCTAATTTTTATTACTAATTATTTTATTAATCTGTTAACTATTGATTAGATAAAAAAAAAATCGTTGAGTTTTTCTGTGAACATTTTTAATAAATTACTTTAATTGTAATAGAAAATTCGAACTGAAGGCGCCGGTCACGGCTAATGCATATTGCTGTCGTGGGGTAGCGACTAATGCGTCATAGTCCCCCTTTATCAATTAACGAAACAACGTACTAAGTGGCAATAGACTCGCATTTAAGAGAAAAGATAACTTGTTAGTCTTAACACTCATTTTTAAGAAGGGGAACCTTTTGAAAGATCAATATATGGCAGTTTATTATAGAGGGCATATGAGTGTAAAAAAATAAATAAATATCACTGATACAAACTCGAGACGTTGCATGTTGTTTTTGTTTAAAAAAAAGCTTTAACGCACAAAACGACTCATTGCCTTAAATTCATAGACGGTGGACGTGTTTATAAAATTTTAATAAAATACAGGAAGGGCGAGCGGTTACAGCGTACATTCAAATTCCCTAACTGTTTATGCTTTGGCTGAAAATATAGACTAGTTTCACATCGAATAAAGATGTGATGATCAGTTGCGGCTCATAATAGATGCACTCTGCACATAATAGACATGTTAGGGTGAAAGTTTCCCGCCTACAAGGGAATGTCCTTGAGATCAGTGAAATTGAGCTCTTAAACATCTAGAATAGGAAAAATCTCTCAAAAAGAAAGTAAGAGAAACTTGCAAGAATGAGCACTATTATTCGCAATTTTGTTGACAACTCTATCGTGTGCAAAACATAGGAGCAATCATCGGGAGCCAGAATCATGTGAAATTGCACCATATTATATGAAGTTGTAGTTGTCATTTGTACACGTGGACATCATCAATAAATTAGGTAATCCCGGTGACGAGTCCTCGGTACAGATTATAAATGCCTTTACTAAGTTTATTTCACTCTGCTTTACATATGATAAAAAAAAAATTAAGCCAACATAGCGCTCTGGCAGCATTATAACAAGTTTTTCATATTTTTGTAAGCAGTAGTAATGGACAAATTGAACAACTTATCGTGATTAACATTTTGAGATTCCCAAATGGCATACCGTACCAAAAAGGCCTCTGCTGGCTATTAATTGCCATATTCGTACAATAATAGACGTAGCACCGCTCACGCTGCTTAGGAAACCTGTCGCTAAAACTATCGTACACTAGAGTTACCGAGACATGTCCTTCTGACTAACTCGCTTGGGATAAGACGTGAAAATTCTTGTAAATAGTGATTCAATAGATTGTGATTCACTAGAGCGACTTCTTTAAAGTTTAATGTTCCTTATGAAGTTCACAGGTTCTCAAAATGATAAAAAAAAAGTAGTTCGTCATCATGAGTGACCTCGTCGCGGTCGCACATGATCAACTGGGACGAGCCTGTCAACCCGGACTGCCACTCCGGCGGCCGTGTCGCCTCCAGAGGGTCAACCAGGTGTCCGGTGTCGACGCAGTTGTACAACCACTCGTCGCGCCCGGCACAGTACATGTAGAGTATTAATAGTGAAACAAATAAGGTGAGGATATTTCATTATGCTTGTCTTGCTTTACTTTTCCATTGGCATTTGTTACGTCAGAGAATTAAAAAAAAAACTAACAAAAAAAAGAAATAAAAGAAAAGTGCTATTGACGCGTGGAGTAGTTCAATAAGCCAAGTATTTAAAAGATGCTATTGGTGCATAAAGCAACCAATAAGCCACTTTTCCTATCCTAAAAGAATTATGATCCCCTGTGTACCACGGCGAACAGGACCGCCCAGAGCACAGCATCAACCTTGCTTCCTGCTCTCCCCAACCTATCCTTCTCTATAGATAATATGCTATTGACGTGTGGAGCCGTTCAATAAGCAAATTAATTAAAAGATGCTATTGTCGCGTGGGGCGACCAATAAGCCACTTTTACCTATCCTGAAAGAATTATGGTCCCCTGTGTACCACAGCGAACAGGACCGCCCAGAGCACAGCATCAACCTTACTTCCTCCTTTTTCCTCTGATCCTTACATTCATAGGGCCTCTGTTCTACACAGCAACAACCTCTCACCGACCTATCCTTCCCTATAGATACTGTGATACTGTTATCATGTAAAATGAACAGTATTATTACTGTTGTCATGTGGAATGAGCAGTAAATTAGTAATTACAATTATTTATTCTTACTGTTGTCATGTGGAGTGAGCAGTAAATTCATAAGCACAATTATTTATTCTTACTATCGTCATGTGAAGTGAGCAAGACATTCATAATTACAATTATTTATTCCTACTGTTTTCATATGTAATGAACAATAAGCTTATTATTACAATTGTTTATTATGCTAATTTTATGTGGAATGATTAGTACTTATCTTATTGTGTTCTTACGAATCTTTCCTTAAAAAATTAATAGATATTGTATTCTTACGAATTGTCAGTACTTATCTTATTGTAATACGTAGATTATTACAAACCTAAGTTTGTGAATTGTCTTGCTAAAACATGTTTATTCTATTTTTATAAATGACGAGCGACGCTGAGCACGCGTTGCTCATCAGAATGGCCGTGTCGCCGCAATTATTATTTCAGTCAACTTATTTAAACAATAAATAAATAAGTAAATTAATGTAAATTATGTATTGGCAATGTTTTATTATTGCAAGTGGTAACACTGATATCAATGTCATTATTGGTAATTAATATTTGAGTATTTTAGAATAGTTAGAAGTAATTTTAAACGTTGTTTTGAATTTAGATTTATTTAGAAATTAAATTAAGAATTAATAAAATATTGTGAATACTAAAAGACAAGATCAATTCATCTTATGAAAAATAAGTAGTGTGGTTGACACCCGCTTATAAAGGAACGAACGAACGAACTGTCTCTTTATACAGGCGTCATTTGTGTCTGAAGAGACAATTGACGATCTATCACTTGTTTTATTTAAAACATCAAAAATCATTGTTATTATTGGTAATTACTATTTGAGTGCTTTAGAATAGTTAAAATAATTTATTAAGTAATTTTGAACGTTGTTTTGAATTTAGATTTATTTAGAAATTAAATTGTAAGTTAATAAAATATTGTGAATACTAAAATGAACTATGTGAAAAATAGTTGTGTGATTGACACCCGCTCATGGTGGGACGAATGTCTTTATAAAGGGCGTCATTTGTATCGAAAGACACAATTGACGGCCTATCGCTGAAAGGAAACATGTGAGTAAAATCTATTAAGTTGTTTTATTTAAAACTGCGATTCTGTAATATTTATTGTTTAATTAATTTGCTAATAATTTTTCTGTAATATTTACTGTTCAATTTATTATTATTATTATTTACTGTTCAAATAATTTGCTAATAATTTTACTATAGCTTTGCTTATGCTTATCGTTATTGTAATTATTAATCATTTATTATTGAAGTGTGTTTTCATGTTTTCGTTTATTCTTATGCTTGTAAAAAACAATATTAATAAGTATGGCTTATTACTTTGTAAAAGACATTTACATTTGAAAAGAGCAACTGCTGAGTTTCTTGCCGGCTCTTCTCACCAGAACTGCCTTCCGAGCCGGTGGTAGCTTTATGTTCATTCAAACTATTTAAAAGTGCTTTCAGAAATCTATTTCAATAAACATATTTTAAATCTGAATTTATTTTATTTCTACCTTGTTAAAATTATTATTTTTATCATAACTATTTAGAGTAGAAACAATGACCAAATGGTGGTCACAGGTTTTACTCGATTATTTTTTATATTTTCTCTGTGTCCTCTCCGACAGATACATTATTTGTATATTTATCATAATTACATTTACGAGTTTGTTTGCTTAAAATTAAATTTTCACGAGCATCTTGCTGCGCTACTTGTAACTTAAACTTAAGATCTAAAGCATTATTATCTGGGTTATATAATGGTTCAATATATTGACTTACTCTACAAGGTATTACACTAGGTCTACCAAAAACTAGCTCGAATGGTGTGTATTTGGTTTCTGTATGAACAGTATTATTAAAACTAAAACACCAAAAACATAACCATTGACTCCAGGTGTCTTTCTGACCATCACACTGAAAGCGTAAGAAAGAACCTAAATTTTTATGCGAATTTTCAAGTGCACCGATAGATTGGTGGTGATAAGCTGTAGAAGTCAATTTTTGTATATTTAAAATTTTACAAACCTGTTCCATTACAGTAGATACAAACTCTGTCCCACGATCCGTAGCTATGGTCTTTGGTATCCCGAACCTTAATATAAAATTATTAACTAATGCTTTTGCTATACTTACCGTGTCCTTATTTTTTAAAGGATAGGCCTCTACGAAATTAGTCAATTCACATTGAAGTGTTAAAATGTAGCAATTGTCTTCAATGTCCTTTTGCAAAGGTCCAACAACGTCAAGATAGATCTTTTCAAAAGCATGTGAAGCCGTTGTAGTTATGTCCATGGGCGCCTTGACATACCTACAATGTTTCATTTTTTGACATTGAACGCACTTGCTAACAAATGTTTTAACGTCTTTATCCAAGCCTGGTCAATAAAATTTTCTTTTAATATTCTTGGTCATTCTACGTACACCTGCATGACCTGCGGTGGGTAGTATATGAAAGTCATGTAATATGTATTTTCTTTCTTCCTCATCATATATTCTTTTAACTCCTCTTAGAACATAGATACGTGGACCACTCCAGTCCTTACGTTCTTTTATTTCTTTTAACATTTCTTTTATGAAATTTTCAATTTCATTATTCTTTACTATGCATAGTTCATTTATTTTTCTAGTTTTACAAAATTCTCCTAACTTAGTCACAAATTCGGCTCGCGTAAATTGTGCCCTAAAGTTAAGATTAATGTATAATATTTTTCTACGTAGACTATAAATAAAACATTCTTTTTCTTCATATAAATTATCATTATTTTTCAATTTATTTAATTCCTCATTATTAATAAAAGTCATTTCTACTGAATCATTTGGTATCTTTAGTACCTCAACTACTCGTGGTTGATCAGGCCACGATTCGTTAGGTTTACTAATTTTAGATGTATCATCCTGCTGTAATTTATTTTCTAAACGTCTCTTTTGGCCTCTAGTCATGACTAACAATATCTCTTCGTTCATTTGTTTTAAAGTGTCCGATGTTATGCTAATTCTAGACAAAGCATCCGCTATGCTATTATCCTTACCTTTTACATATTTAATTTTAAAGTCGTATTCTTCTAGTGCTAACCTAAACTTAAGAAGTCTACTTGAGGGGTCTTTTATCGAGAATAGATATAATAAAGGTCTATGGTCTGTCATAATCGTAAAAGATCTACCGTATACATATGGTCTAAAGTATTTTACTGCCCAAACTATCGCAAGTAACTCTTTTTGAATAGTGGGGTAGTTTGTTTTTTGGCTTTATTTAGAGGTCTACTTGCAAAAGCTACCGGTTTCATATTTTGATTACACAAAACAGCGCCAATTGCTGTACCTGAAGCGTCAGTTTGAATCACGAATTCATTATTTTCTGAAAAATTGGGAAATTCTAATACTGGAGGACTTGTCAAAGCCTGTTTTAATGTTTCAAAACTTTTTTGACACTCTTCAGTCCAAATAAATCGTTCGTATTTTCTTGTTAACTTATTTAAAGGATATGTTATTTCGGCAAAGTTTTTGATAAATTTTCGATAATAATTACAAAATGCTACGAACCTTATAACTTCGTCAGTATTAGTGGGTATGGGATATTTTTGTAAGATTTCGATTTTTGCAGGGTCAGGTGAGACTCCATCTTTTGAAACTAAATGTCCTAAATAAAGGATTTCTTTCTTCAAAAAATTACATTTCTTGGGATTTAATTTTAAATTAACTTTTCTTAGCCTTTCCATAACGTCAATCAAATTTTTATTATGTACACTCAAATTTCGTCCAAATACAACTAAATCATCTAAGTAAACAAAACACTTATCAAATGTTAGCCCTGACATTGCTACTGACATGGCTCTGCTAAAAGCGCTAGGACTAGTCTTAAGACCCATCGGTAATCTTTTCATTTGGTATTGACCTGTAGGGAACTATTTAATTATTGTTTATTTAGTATATTTTATTTGTACATTTACTTATTTACTACAAATTATAATACCTTATATATTTATCGTTTACATTTTATTATTTACTTATTATATCAATATACTACACATATTACAATATCATATTGACGTACTTATTAGCATTTAATATATAAATAATATTCGGAAGCCGCCGGTAGTTGCAAATCCTTTCACCGGCGTAGCGGCTAATATTTAAGGCAAAACAGTCGTTACTTTGCTTTCGATACGCTCACTGTTATTTCTTTGTTCTCCGCTTATTATCAGTTTTTATTTGTGCTTATTTATTTATTCTAATATTATTTCGTGGTGTGTAAAACTATTTTTATTAACTATTGTGCAATATTAAACCTGTAATTGTACATATTAAAAGTGGTGTTGAAATATACATTATAACACAAGTAAGTGGACTTTGAATTCTACCATATCAACACTACATTGGTGACCCCGATACCACACGCCGGAGACTTTCTGCACTACGATGAATAGTGATAGTGACTCATCTCATTCGCAATCTAACGTCACTATTCGAGCACATTCTGCGAGAAAAATGAAACGGGTAGAATCACGCGCTGGTGACCTACCTACTTTTTCACCTACGGGACAGATCCGCATACCATCTTTTTGGCCAGAAAAACCTGCAATTTGGTTCGCACAAGTTGAAGGTCAGTTCAATTTATATGGAATAACTGACGACGCGACCAAATTTTACCACGTGTTGGCAACATTAGACCGTCAATGCGCGGCAGAATTAGAAGACGTCATCACTGGCCCACCAGATTACAAACGCCTCAAAACGGAATTAATTAAGCGTTTATCAGTATCTCGCGAGAACAACGTGAAACAGCTGCTGACTCACGAGCAGCTAGGAAGCCGAAAGCCATCCCAATTCCTGCGTCATCTGCAACACTTGGCTGGACCCGACATACCCGGAGAGTTTCTACAGACCATATGGACCAGCCGCTTACCAGCGGCACTCCAGCCCATCATTGCATCACAGTCAACGCTACCCCTGGGCTCGTTGGCAGAGCTCGCCGACCGCATACACGAGATAGCAGCTCCACCACAGCAGGAAGCTGCCACGTCATCATCAGCGTCATAACCAGGTATTGACTTGTTGACTCAACAAGTCGCAGAGCTGACCAGACGTGAGTGCGCTTACTGCTTTTATACACGATAAGCCACAACCACGGAATAGAAGGCACAGCCGACACCACAGACGATCAAGGTCTGATCGGTCAACCTCCAACCATCGACTGTGCCCAAATAACGACAGCAATTGCGTTAGGCCGTGCGACCCGCGCGCTGACGCTCGCCTCAAGCAATCAGTGATGGCAACCAATGATTGCTCCAACTCCTCGGGTCGCCTCTTCATATTAGACTGCAACACTAAAAGACAATTTTTAGTAGACACTGGTAGTGATATTTGTGTATACCCAGTTAGTGATACTAGTGATAGACATAAGACTTTCTACCAACTCAGAGCTGCGAACGGTTCTGCTATCGACACTTATGGTTACATCAATCTAACTTTAAATATTGGGTTACGTCGTAACTTTCCATGGCGTTTTGTAATTGCTGATGTAACCAAGCCAATAATAGGTGTAGATTTTTTGTCTCACTATAAGCTCATTGTAGATGTAAGCAACCGCAAATTAATAGATAGTGTAACTAATATTAGTACAGTAGCCACTATTGTTAATACTAATTGTATAATTACGAGCGTAAAAGTATCGACTGGTAGTAACAGTAAATATAACAATATTCTTTCTGAATTTCCAGAAATAACTCGACCGGCCGGCACACCGACACTTGTCAAACATCACACTGTACACCACATACGCACTACACCAGGACCACCAGTCGCCTGTTCACCAAGGAGGTTAGCGCCCGAAAAACTTAAAATTGCTAGGCAGGAGTTCGACACAATGCTAGCCAACGGCACGGCTCGTCCTTCTGACAGCCCATGGTCATCACCATTACACCTTGCGTCTAAGAAAGACAATGGCTGGCGTCCCTGCGGAGACTATAGACTCCTAAACGCTAGAACCATACCGGATACCCCATTCGTCACATTCAGGACTACTCAAATAGTTTATTTGGTTGTAAGTACTTTTCAGTTATTGATTTAGTTAAGGCTTACAACCAAATCCCCGTCGCTGAGGAGGACATACCGAAAACGGCAATTACAACTCCTTTCGGCCTATATGAATTTCCTTTCATGACGTTTGGGTTGAGAAACGCCGGGCAAACTTTTCAACGGTTCGTTGATGAAATGACTCGCGGACTTGACTTTTGTTATCCATACTTGGACGATTTTTTAGTGTACTCCAGAACACAGGAGGAGCACGAAGACCATTTACGCCAACTCTTTACCCGTATGAAAGACTACGGCGTACTGGTAAATACCAATAAATGTGTCTTCGGTGTTCCTGAGGTCACATTTCTGGGGTATCACATCTCTGAGAAGGGAACAAAACCGCTAGATGCAAAGATCAAGGCCATTTCAGATTTTCCCATTCCCAAAACTGTCAAAGAACTAAGAAGGTTTCTGGGAATGGTAAACTTTTATAGGCGCTTCATACCAAAAGCTGCTGAAATCCAAGCCCTTCTCAATGCCTTGTTAACTGGCTCAGTAAAAGCGTCTCATCCCATCGCCATACAGGGAAATTCTTTATAGGCATTCGAGCACTGCAAGAAGAGTCTTTGCGAGGCCGCACTTTTAGCTCATCCTGACCCCAAGGCTACATTAGGACTGGTCACTGATGCCTCTGACACGGCAATAGGTGGAGTCCTCCAGCAACTACAGGATGGAGCCTGGCAGCCTCTAGCATTCTTTTCTCGTAAGTTGAGCCCATCGCAGGTGAAATATTCGCCCTATGATCGAGAGCTTCTAGCGATATACGAGAGTATACGCTATTTTCGCCACATGTTAGAGGCCAGCCACTTCATTGTCTATACTGACCACAAGCCGCTGTGTTACGCTTTTCACGAAAGGAAAAGTAACTGCTCCCCGCGTCAGTATAGACACCTGGACTTCATCTCGCAATTCACGACAGACATACGGCATATATCCGGCCAGGACAACGTCGTGGCCGACACACTTTCCCGTGTCGATGAATTGCAGACGCCTGTCAATTTAGAGGTACTGGCCAAGTCCCAGACGACCGACGCGGACCTCGCAAACATACTGCAAAACGAAACATCTTTGCGCTTGAAAAAGCTGGTAATACCTGAAAGTCGTATAGAATTGTACTGTGACGTCAGTACACCGACTCCCAGGCCTTACGTACCAGCCAATCTTCGCCGACAAGTGTTTGACTCCTTGCACTCGCTCAGTCACCCTGGCGCAAATGCAACCACTAAGCTCGTAGCACAACGCTTCGTTTGGCCACTAATGCGGAAGAACTGCCGTGAATGGGCTAAGGCGTGTTTGGCTTGCCAGCGCTCGAAGGTACATCGACATGTGTCTTCACCTTTAGGTACTCATGCATTACCTTCGGCGCGGTTCAAACACGTCCACATAGACCTGATCGGCCCATTACCACCGTCAAACGGATATCGGTACTGCTTGACAGCCGTCGATCGCTTTACGCGATGGCCAGAAGCTGTCGCCATAGCCGATATCACAGCTGAGACGGTGGCCAAAGCATTTATTTCTTGCTGGGTGTCCAGGTTTGGTTGTCCTACCGACATCGTTACCGACAGGGGTCGGCAATTTGAGTCGGCCCTGTTTCAACAACTGTCAAAATCCATCGGATTCGAACATCGTAGGACAACCGCTTATCACCCACAATGCAACGGCTTAGTGGAGCGATTTCACAGACAGTTGAAAACCGCTATAATATGCCACGGTGACAGTAATTGGACCGAATCTCTTCCGTTCGTTCTCCTTGGCATTAGGAGTGCATATAAAGAGGACCTACAAGCTTCATCCGCAGATCGTGTACGGTGAGCCTCTGAGACTACCCGGAGAATTTTTCGGACATCATGTGGCTAGTCACACGACGGACTTAACCGATTTCTCTGCGCGGATGAACCATTTTGTCCAAAAGCTTCGACCAGTCCCTACGCAGCACCATCACTCAAACCGCAAGACATTTGTTTTTAAGAACCTCGAATCCTGTAGTCACGTTTTCCTCCGCGAAG
This sequence comes from Dryas iulia moderata, assembly GCA_019049465.1. NCBI lineage: Eukaryota > Metazoa > Arthropoda > Insecta > Lepidoptera > Nymphalidae > Dryas > Dryas iulia. The sequence goes on along the minus strand of CM032414.1, from coordinate 415,420 downwards.
ACGCACTACGAGGTTCGTTACAAGCTACGTACACTGGTCCATACAAAGTATTGTCAAGAGAAAAAAAATATTTTAAAATTGACGTAAATAACAAAACCGTAACAGTATCAATAGACCGCCTTAAACCAGCTTATTTATTGTGCGACTCCGACACGTCCCTCCATACACACATCTCATCTCCTGACACACACACTGACATACACACAGACACACACCTATATCACTCGCCCATCAAACTCACTACTCGGTCAGGTAGACAGGTTCGATTTCCAGATTATTATCGTCCGTAGACACGGCCTCTGAAGGAGAGTGATGTAGGGAACTATTTAATTATTGTTTATTTAGTATATTTTATTTGTACATTTACTTATTTACTACAAATTATAATACCTTATATATTTATCGTTTACATTTTATTATTTACTTATTATATCAATATACTACACATATTACAATATCATATTTACGTACTTATTAGCATTTAATATATAAATAATATTCGGAAGCCGCCGGTAGTTGCAAATCCTTTCACCGGCGTAGCGGCTAATATTTAAGGCAAAACAGTCGTTACTTTGCTTTCGATACGCTCACTGTTATTTCTTTGTTCTCCGCTTATTATCAGTTTTTATTTGTGCTTATTTATTTATTCTAATATTATTTCGTGGTGTGTAAAACTATTTTTATTAACTATTGTGCAATATTAAACCTGTAATTGTACATATTAAAAGTGGTGTTGAAATATACATTATAACACAAGTAAGTGGACTTTGAATTCTACCATATCAACACTACAGACCTGTGTTTGTTGTAAAAGCCGTGTATTCCCTACTACGTTTATCTAACTCTACCTGATAGTAACTTTGATTAAGATCTAAGTGTGAGAAATAGATAGAACCACAGAGGGAGTCTAAAATTTCATTTATGTTTGGCAAAGGGAACTTATCGTCCACAATGCAGTCATTAAGTTTCCGATAGTCGATAACAAGTCTCCACTTTTTATCACTATCACTTTTTTTTGGTACTAACAAAATTGGACTTGACCACTCGCGCTTAGCTTCTTCTATAATGTCATTCTTAAGCATTTCTGTAATTTGATTATTAATTTCATTTTTTAAAGATTGTGGTAATCTATACTGCTTAACATATACCGGACTAGTATTTGGTTTTAAAGTTATTGATTGTTGATAAATATTGGTAATATTTAATTTATCGTCGGGCAAAAAGAAAACATCTGAATATTTTGCACATATATCCTGAATAGATTTGCGCTCCTCTGTATTGAGGTGATTTAAATTTAAAATATTTAATAAAGCTTTAGCCCTATTTAAGTCATTAGCAGTTGACTTAAAGTCGCATAATTCATAATCTTGAATCGAATATATTTCCGGTTGAAACATTGGCAAAGTAACATCATGTTCATTAGTATTTAAAATTTTAACAAGTAATCTGTTACTTCGTATTCTACTTATACATCCTGCAAGGAAAACGTTATCAGCTAATTGCTGACTGTGGATAACACAGTCATTTTCCGAGTCATTATCCAAAAGTAAGTAATGAAATGACTCACAGGCGCACATGACGCGCAGGTATATGTAAACTTTCATTATAATAATTCAACGAATCATAAAGTGTTAAGGAACATTCCATTCCAAATTTGTTTAAGGTAATGGAATTATTTTCAAAGTTGATACTTGACACGTAACGACACAGAAAATCTAAACCTAATATACCGTCAGCCTTTAAAGGCAAGTTATTGAAAACATGTAGCCTTATATTAAAGTCAACATGAAACTGTTGATCACGATGAAATAAGATGACATCAGTGTAACCTATGGACTGAATTTTACCTCCAATACCATTTATGATAGTTTCGTCTCTAATTACTTCACTGTTACTGGGTAATGCCTGTTTCTTTATTACGGATAATGATGCTCCTGTATCTACTAACCAAAAATATTTTCTATTGTTAATAAAAAACGATAAATATTTAGCTTTGCCATTTAATGCCAAAATATTATGTTTCAACTCGAAAAAACTGCATTTCACTATTATTATCTGCGTTTACGGGTTGATTCTGTGAATGTTCTTCTGAATAAAATACTTTGTGTCTATTGCCACTACCACGAGTTGTCGAACTCGATCGATTTTCGTTTGAATGAGGTCTACCACGATAAAATGCTTGGCCGCGTGGATTATTATTAAAATTTCTTCGATTATTAAAATAACTGGAATTATTTGACTTACCTGCGTTATTTTGTGGGAAATATGATCTTTGGCCGCGAACCTGTTTTCTAGTATGGGAATTCAAATGAGAACGTGACTTACCTCTTCCACGAGTGGAGAAATGCATGACATCCTCACCTCGCGATGAAGATGCAGCTGACTGCTCTTCATCTTTCGCAGCTTGAATCGCCTCGTTTAGGTGTTTGTAGTTACGTGCTGCAATAATCGTACTCAGTCTTGAACTTCTTAGACCGTCAGAAAAACGTTGTATTGCGAATCGCTCATTAATAGGTTTTAAAATTTCGTATTTGTCAGTATCGCCGTCTGCCTGAGCTATAGTTAAATCTGCAAATAAGTTCTCTATCTCGGTTCCAAACTGTTCTATAGTGCGATATCCTTGAGATACAGTTTGCAGCCGTGATTGTATTGCAGTAGGACTTTTCTTTACCAATAATTTGTTTTTTAAATCCTTAATTAAGTCTTTTGTAGAACTGTATTCGGGTAGCATACGTAATTTAGCGTTCTGTGACAGCCTACTTTTTAAAACAAATGTAATAAGTAATTTTTGACCTGATGATGACAACGTATCCGAATACATTTCTATAGAGTCAATGATACCTTTAATGCTGTTTTCATTAATGTTCATAACAGGAAATAAACTACACGCTGTTTTCAAATCGAACTCCATTTTTAGTTCAGGATTCGAACACGTCTCGCTAGAATCACTGTCACTACTACTCGTATGACATGCAGGCTTAGAACATAAATTGATAATTTCTGAGTAGTATGACTTTATTTCATCGCTTATTGAAGCTATGAATGTAAGAGATTTAGGCTTTATTTCCTTAGAAGTAACACATTGGATTATATTAGAACTTTTCTCAAATAATTTCTCAGTTTCCGCTAACTTATTTCTTATAACATTACCTTTATATCTTAACTTTCCCTTCTTAATTAAATATTTTCTTATCAATTTAAGTTCACCTAAACATTTAACTAATTCATCTTCCATTCCTTTTTAACAACATATTAGTAAAAGAAATACATACCAAGTATATTATCTCACTTACAAGTAGTTACCATGGTAGGGGCTATGACTTGATACATTGCAATATGAAACTCTTTGTTTACATTGTACTTAATCGATCAAATAATATTAATAGGATACATTTATTTTACTACATACTACACTAATTCATTAAAATACACCTTAGAGTTTATAAATAGTCATTTTAACAGTTCACAGTTTATTTCCTAAATTTTATTGGATCACTTTACAAAACACGCACTTTTTATTAATAGTAGATATAACCACCTGATTTTTACACATTTTCTTTTTATTTTTAATGCCGTCACTTCTCTACTGGCTGGCCGGTATGCGGACTTCGCGTTCTTCTTCCCGATTGCCTCGACGGGTGAATGACCGTCTTAAGTTGTTTTGGATAATCTGGTGTGATATCCAATTTCTATGGCATTTTTTGTACCCAGTAGCACACAAATAACCAATAAAACTATGCTGATTGTAGACAGATACATTCGTATTTCTTCGACTTGTGCCTGGTTAGAGCCTCGAAAACGCCGCGTTTTGATTCACAAATACAGTATCTTTCTCGACACTGGATCGACACATAGTTAGATTTTTTTTTTTGAGTAAAACAGTATAATCGTAACGAAGAATAATCTTAAATTTCTACATATTGCTTTAATTCGAACTTTTATCCAATTCTTCGACTCATCGTCCGATTTTGAAGCTGCAACACTATACTGCGATCAAATTCGCGTCGCGCGCCCCAAATATGGCAAGGGTCGCCATGAGGGGACTTATGTTATTGAAACGAGTGCATTTGGTAGAAGATGATTTATTACTAACTAATTAAAGCAACGATCTTAATATTTATACGCCATCTGACTTACATACTACTTATTACACTACAAGATAATACAGCACCAAGGGCTATGTCTGATGCGTCTGTTGGCAGTATAAAAGTCTCGTCAAAGTTTGGATACTGTAAAAAGTTTGGGTGCATTAGTCAAAATCTGCTTGCATTTCTTAAAGGATTCTAAAAATTCTGGGGAATGTATTACTTTTCTATGTTTCTTAAGGCATAAGGTCATGGGTTTAGTAAATTTGGCAAAGTCTTTAATAAATTTTTTGTAATAACCAACAAGTCCTAAAAAGCTTTTAATATCTTTATGGGTTTTTGGTAGTGGGAAATTCAAAACACCTTTGATCTTGTTTTGATCTTCGGTACAAGTCCTCGCTCTGTTAGTTCATGTCCTAAAAATTTAACGTGTTTTTTCAAAAATTCGGATTTGTCGAGTTGTATTTTCAAGTTATGGGTTTTAAATCTGTCAAAAACTTGTTTTAGTTTGTCAATATGATCTTGTAAGGAAGTCGATATTATTATAACGTCGTCTAGGTACGTAAAAACGTTGTCAATACCTCTGAGTATATGATCCATTAGTCTTTGAAAAGTGCTAGGTGCATTTTTCAAACCAAATGGCATCCTAAGAAATTCATAGTGTCCTCTCTCTGTAGTGAAGGCCGTATCATCAGGGTGCATTTCCACTTGATGATAACCACTAGCGAGATCTAACGTGGTAAAGTATTGAGCTCGTCCTAGTCTGTCTAGAATGTCATTTATGTTAGAAAGACGGTATTTGTCTTCTATGAGTCGGTCATTAAGTCGTCGATAGTCTATGACTAATCTCCACTTAACCTTTCCCGATGCGTCTGATTTTTTAGGGACGATATGAACGGGGCAAGACCATGGGGATATACTCTTACGGATGATACCTTGTTTTAATTAGTTATCTACTTGTTTTTGTATTTCTATTCTTTGTTGAGGGGGTTGTCTGTAACTTCTAACAAATATTGGGGTCTGGCCTGTCAGTCTCAGTTTGTGCTTAACAGCGTGTGTAAAAGAAAGTGGGATTTTTTCAGAATAAAAGATGTATCTATAACACTCTATATCTATAACAAATCTTATTAATTTCACGACGCTCTTCGTCATTCATGTGGTCTGTTCTTATTTTACGTAAATTTTCACACAATTCCTTATCTATATCTGTATTTACTTTAATTGAATTAAATTAACATTAATCTATGTCCGAGTTATTTAGAAAGTTTTCTAATGGAATATTTACTGAGTTAGAAATTATTTTCTTCACAGTATTAAAATTAATTATAGATGTTTTAAATTTTCCTTTATTAACTTGGACTATTGCTGCAGGTGATTTTAAGCCATTAGACCAAATAAATTCGTCATGGATGTATTGACCGTCAGTACAACTATAGTAAAGTCGTCTAGGTACGTAAAAACGTTGTCAATACCTCTGAGTATATGATCCATTAGTCTTTAAAAAGTGCAAGGTGCATTTTTCAAACCAAATGGCATCCTAAGAAATTCATAGTGTCCTCTCTCTGTAGTGAAGGCCGTTTTCTCTATATCATTAATTGAATTTAATTTATATTTATCTATGTCCGAGTTATTATGAAAGTTTTCTAATGGAATATTTACTGAGTTAGAAATTATTTTCTTCACAGTATTAAAATTAAATATTGATGTTTTAAATTTTCCTATATTAACTTGGACTATTGCTGCAGGTGATTTTAAGCCATTAGACCAAATAAATTCGTCATGGATGTATTGACCGTCAGTATAGTTTGTTTTTACGGTTATAACTTTCTCACACCTGGGTTCTATAGTGATTTTTAATTTGGGGTAATCAAAGTAAATGTGTGTCACTGCGGTAGAAGTATGTAAAAGCTTGTTTTTTATGTCTATGTTACAGTCTAATGTCTTCAATAGATCTAAACCTATATAGGTCCTATGTATTTCGGGTCAAAGTCAAAAATTAAAAATTTATGAATAATATCGCTATTGGGGGAAGGGGCAAATAAACTACTTCTTCGTGCCGCGTAGTAGCATGTGCCGTTTTTACTTCAAAAGGTCATATTCGACAAAATTTTGAAAAATTGTATTTCGAATGACTGAAGGGGATATCATATACCTTCTCCTCCGGACATTTGTGTCGACTGCACGTGTTTAAAAGTTATTTATTTTATATTAAGTTTATTATTAACCGTGTTTTATTTGTCAAAATTATCAAATGTTAAAATATTAATTAAAGTAAAATAATAGGAGTGCATAACTATCGAAGAGGTTACAATTCTTGTTGGTGTGGTTTATGTTTGTGTAATAGCTACGAGCTAGTCCTGTCTCGGTCTACGTAGTTCGCAGTGCAACCGGCTAGAACGGGACGACATACCTTGCTGCGTTCATCTTCTCGGACATTCAAAGTGTACTTTGACCTACAGCCTACTTTCGAGTTCTTTTTATTTATAAGCTCCTGGTACTTTGTGAAGTCAACAATATGCCGATAATCCGATCCCCCCCGCCTCAACTGCCGCAACACCTGTCTGCGCCCGCTACGATCGTGCAATGCAGCTCGGAGCCGAACTTAACCGACAGCGACGATATAAACGTGTCGATACGTCAGAAGCGCAAACGTTTTGAGACCGATGTTGATACTCAATCTGAGCTCGCGGTATTTATGAATGAAATTAAACATATGATGCTTGAATTTAAATTACAACAAGAACAAAAAATTGAAAAGGTTTACTCCACTTTAGATAAAGAAACAAAATAATGATATATGTAACTCGATTGAGTTTATGTCCAAAACATATGATTCATTGAATGAAAAAATTCATAAGTTAGAAACAGAGCGCCAAGACAATTTAAAATATATACAATCTCTCGAAGAAAAGATGGATGGCTTTGACCGAATGTCCGAATCTACTTGTGTGGAATTAAGAAATATTCCCGTGCAGGGATCCGACTCAAAGGAGTATTTATTATACACAATCACTACAATTGGCCAAAAACTTAACAATATTGCCTCACGACATAAATGATATTTTCCGCATACATAATAATAAATCTATTCCAAAACCCGTTATAGTAAAATTTAATAGTGTTATTATGAAAGAAAAACTGTTAAATTTATATAAAAAATTTAATAAAGGGGGTTCTGTGTTACAAACTCAAACTATTCACGCCGGCGGAGAGAATAAACGTATTTTTATCACAGAATATTTAACGAATAAAATGAAACATCTTTTTTTTCTTGGCTCGCGACTGTGCTAAGGTGAATGAATACAAATATTGCTGGGTATCGCACGGTAAAATATTCTTACGTAAAACAGACGGCGCGCCCTTACGTCAGATAAAAGCGAGGACGATCTACCCGCTTTTGGACAAAAGTGACTAGTTTTAATAATTATATTTCACTTTGTTTCATTGCGCCTTTTTGTTGTTTATTAATGTAAGTTTTAAGAAATGTATGTCGGTAAAATTTTATATCTTTCTTTATTTATACTACTATTTTCAAATAATATTGGCTGAAATTTGGTATTTTATTTATGACAATTTTTTTTTTTATAATTATTCCCACGTGGCCTTTAGTAGTATATTTTTTTACATTTCATATTTTTTTTCTATCAATCTCTGGTTATAACCTCGTTTTAGAATAAAAGTTCTTTAATTGCAAAAAGTTTTATACCTATGATATTGTGATCAATACGTATTATCAGGAGTTTTCTCGTTCCGCTATATATTTTTGTCCCGATGCTTATCCCGCGCAACAACCGGTGTAATCCAGGCTTGGTATACGATTTTACTAGAGACTGTAAATTCCCTAGTGTTATCTGAACAATCTTTTTAAGTGAAATCGTTAGCGATGTCGCAGCCCGGTCAACGTCATTCCCAAGAGATGTAGAAAATCATTTTTTTCTATTTCCTCGAGACATGCTTTTTTCATCCAACCGTTTGAGGATACGTTTAACAGAATGGACCTTTAATTTAAGTTCCCAACCAAGTACAACCGGAGCATGGTCTGTTATAAAAGAATCAAGAATGACAGAAAAGAATCAAGATTTCAGCATTACGTGATCCAAACAGTTGTGATTTCGAGTAGGGAGCAAGTGCGTAGGTAGTAGACCATGGGAGGACAAGAGGTTGAGATATGTATCCGAGCAAATATCACTACTAGTAGCCGCTATATTAATATTCATATCACCAATGACAATAATATTATTAATATTATGTAGTTGCTGGAGATTTTTGTCCAAAGATATATTAAATCTATCCAAATTCCTATACGAGGGTGACCGATATATGGCAACTAAAGCAGTTGTGTTAGAAAATTTAATAATAAGACTATTAGCATCATGCCATTCTGGTAATTCAACTGTGTGCACAATGTTGCTTTTCACATAAGCCACCACCCCATCATTTTGATTTACATATTTAGAAGAGTAAGACGAGAAACCAGGTAGACAAGGAATGTTATTACATTTGCTAAGCCAACATTCTGTTAAAATTATAACATCAAGTTCGATATCAATTTGATTAATCAGTATAAGAAGATGATTAAAATTACATTGAATGCTTCTTATGTTAACATGAAAAATTTTAAATACTGAATTATTTGAAGCAAAGTGGGAACTACATTGATTGGGACTGCAAATTAGAGATTTAGAAACCTGAAATTCTTCAATGTCATCTACTATATTTTGCAAATCATTCATTATTGTTAAAATAAGAAAAACACATAACCATATATGAATATATCCAGACATAAATCATACATGAATACCAACAATATACAAGTATAATAACTTTTCAAATAATAAAAAACAATACATATAAATACATAAGCAAATACTAATTTAATAAATGGTAGATTGTCACTCCCATGTAGCATATTAAAGTTTAATTTAACCCTGCAGTGGTCGCGCACCTAAATGAGACATGAGTGGTCGCGTGGACTACATACGTAGTCCATTTTCGAATTGAAATAACTTTTGTTATCTATATACTTTTTTTTACTTTACTTGTGAGATTATAGTCAGTACAGTATGTTTAACTATATAAAATCAGCATATCATAGTTATAACCTCTTTTATATAACTATTAAACAAAAACAAAAATACTTCTCTAAATTGGCATAAAAATAACAGGTTTCGTATTGGTTGTGATGACAGTCAAATATAGTTAAGAAAATTAATAATTTATAACATTTTCTACACAGGAAAGACACATGATCGGAAATGATTCCCACAAATGAACTTTTTGCAGGCAGTGCACGATTTACAGGTGTTTTTATTGCGTGCTCTTCCATAGTTGCGACAACGACGTACTTCATTACTTGACGTCATCTTTAAAGCTAATGCTTGTTTTTCTTTGTCTGCAATACCTAGGAAATATTAAATTTTTACTGTCGAAGACCTTGTCAATGAATTTGAGTTAATTCTTTTCCCAGTCAATGGTTTCATCCCACCTCATCTGATCGTCAAGGAAAAGTGACACACAGTTTTGAATGGCAGTGTTTTGCCTGGCTATTCCGTTCGGACTAGGAGGAACAAACACTATAGTGTGCCTAAGGGTTCTTCCTCTGACCTGAAGAATTATCTTGGACCACATCGTGTCATCAACTCTGGTGTAATAATCATCACGCTGCGATTTTCGCTAAGGTGGTTCCTCATTTTCAGAGCTTTCGCTGTCCCTTGACTCTGATATCTTGCTCCTGTTCTAATTCTTATTCGTGATTTTGCTCTTCTAAGTAATCTACTTACCTCATCCAAGCTAGACTTAGCTTGAGAACCGTCGATGTCAGCTTCAGCTCCTCTCAACCACGCCTCTATCTGTGCAGTTTGTCGATCACCCATTTTTATCCAAAAATTTAATGTTAGATGAATGTCCAATAAGATAACATAACAAAATCATATTTATATTACATATTTATGAAAATTTTAATATAAAATAAAAGAAAGAAAAAAAAGATACTAACAGGAAAAACACTTACGTAAGTGGTCGCGTGGACTACATATGTAGTCCAGGAACTTTTCGAAGCTCCTAATAATGCACCCACGCATCATAGGCGCATCCGATCTACGGAGTACGTCCTGCGATACCTAGCGCCACAAAAAACAAACGCTTGCCGTTTACCAAATAAAACGGATTTTGTATCAGTGGACTACATATGTAGTCCGCGCGACCACTGCAGGGTTAAATAGTTTGGCTGTTATAAAGAAATAAATAAGGTTTAATACAATACCTACATATATGTGTACATTTATATTATGTGTATTGTGTAAAGTGTGGAGTGTGTAAAACATTTCTATAAAGTCATGTATAAATAACAATATAATTTTTTGCTTAATTTTTCCCAATATTATTTGAAAATAGTAGTATAAATAAAGAAAGATATAAAATTTTACCGACATACATTTCTTAAAAGTTACATTAATAAACAACAAAAGGCGCAATGAAACAAAGTGAAATATAATTATTAAAACTAGTCACTTTTGTCCAAAAGCGGGTAGATCGTCCTCGCTTTTTATCTGACGTAAGGGCGCGCCGTCTGTTTTACGTAAGAATATTTTACCGTGCGATACCCAGCAATATTTGTATTCATTCACCTTAGCACAGTCTCGAGCCAAGAAAAAAAAGATGTTTCATTTTATTCGTTAAATATTCCGTGATAAAAATACGTTTATTCTCTCCGCCGGCGTGAATAGTTTGAGCTTGTAACACAGAACCCCCTTTATTAAATTTTTTATATAAATTTAACAGTTTTTCTTTCATAATAACACTATTAAATTTTACTATAACGGGTTTTGGAATAGATTTATTATTATGTATGCGGTAAATATCATTTATGTCGTGAGGCAATATTGTTAAGTTAAGTTTTTGGCCAATTGTAGTGATTGTGTGTAGTAAATACTCCTTTGAGTCGGATCCCTGCACGGGAATATTTCTTAATTCCACACAAGTAGATCGGGACATTCGGTCAAAGCCATCCATCTTTTCTTCGAGAGATTGTATATATTTTAAATTGTCTTGGCGCTCTGTTTCTAACTTATGAATTTTTTCATTCAATGAATCATATGTTTTGGACATAAACTCAATCGAGTTACATATATCATTATTTTGTTTCTTTATTATATTTAAAGTGGAGTAAACCTTTTCAATTTTTTGTTCTTGTTGTAATTTAAATTCAAGCATCATATGTTTAATTTCATTCATAAATACCGCGAGCTCAGATTGAGTATCAACATCGGTCTCAAAACGTTTGCGCTTCTGACGTATCGACACGTTTATATCGTCGCTGTCGGTTAAGTTCGGCTCCGAGCTGCATTGCACGATCGTAGCGGGCGCAGACAGGTGTTGCGGCAGTTGAGGCGGGGGGATCGGATTATCGGCATATTGTTGACTTCACAAAGTACCAGGAGCTTATAAATAAAAAGAACTCGAAAGTAGGCTGTAGGTCAAAGTACACTTTGAATGTCCGAGAAGATGAACGCAGCAAGGTATGTCGTCCCGTTCTAGCCGGTTGCACTGCGAACTACGTAGACCGAGACAGGACTAGCTCGTAGCTATTACACAAACATAAACCACACCAACAAGAATTGTAACCTCTTCGATAGTTATGCACTCCTATTATTTTACTTTAATTAATATTTTAACATTTGATAATTTTGACAAATAAAACACGGTTAATAATAAACTTAATATAAAATAAATAACTTTTAAACACGTGCAGTCGACACAAATGTCCGGAGGAGAAGGTATATGATATCCCCTTCAGTCATTCGAAATACAATTTTTCAAAATTTTGTCGAATATGACCTTTTGAAGTAAAAACGGCACATGCTACTACGCGGCACGAAGAAGTAGTTTATTTGCCCCTTCCCCCAATAGCGATATTATTCATAAATTTTTAATTTTTGACTTTGACCCGAAATACATAGGTTTAGATCTATTGAAGACATTAGACTGTAACATAGACATAAAAAACAAGCTTTTACATACTTCTACCGCAGTGACACACATTTACTTTGATTACCCCAAATTAAAAATCACTATAGAACCCAGGTGTGAGAAAGTTATAACCGTAAAAACAAACTATACTGACGGTCAATACATCCATGACGAATTTATTTGGTCTAATGGCTTAAAATCACCTGCAGCAATAGTCCAAGTTAGTTAGTTAGTTAATAGTAGTGTAGTGTTGATATGGTAGAAATTCAAAGTCCACTTACTCGTGTTATAATGTATATTTCAACACCACTTTATAAGTACAATTACAGGTTTAATATTGCACAATAGTTAATACAATAGTTTTACACACCACGAAATAATATTACAATAAATAAATAAGCACAAATAAAAACTGATAATAAGCGGGGAACAAAGAAATAACAGTGAGCGTATCGAAAGCAAAGTAACGACTATTTGTCTTAAATATTAGCCGCTACGCCGGTGAAAGAATTCGCAACTACCGGCGGCTTCCGAATATTATTTATATTATAAACTAAATGCTAATACGTACGTAAATATGATATTGTAATATGTGTAGTATATTGAAAGTAAATAATAAAATGTAAACGATAAATATATAAGGTATTATAATTTGTAGTAAATAAGAAAATGTACAAATAAAATATACTAAATAAACAATAATTATATAGTTCCCTACATCACTCCCCTTCAGAGGCCGTGTCTACGGACGATAATAATCTGGAAATCGAACCTGTCTACCTGACCGAGTAGTGAGTTTGATGGGTGAATGATATAGGTGTGTGTCTGTGTGTATGTCAGTGTGTGTGTCAGGAGATGAGATGTGTGTATGGAGGGACGTGTCGGAGTCGCACAATAAATAGGCTGGTTTAAGGCGGTCTATCGATACTGTTACGACTTTGTTGTTAACGTCAATTTTAAAATATTTTTTATCTCTTGACAAGACTTTGTATGGACCAGTATACGCAGCTTGTAACGAACCCCGTAGTGCGTCTTCGCGGAGGAAAACGTGACTACAGGATTCGAGGTTCTTAAAAACGAAAGTTTTACGTTTAGCGTGATGGTGCTGCGTAGGGACTGGTCGAAGATTTTGGACAAAATGCTTCATCCGCGCAGAGAAATCGGTTAAGTCTGTTGTGTGACTAGCCACCTGATGTCCGAAAAATTCTCCGGGTAGTCTCAGAGGCTCACCGTACACGAGATCTGCGGATGAAGTTTGTAGGTCCTCTTTATATGCACTCCTAATGCCAAGGAGAACGAACGAAAGAGATTCGGTCCAATTACTGTCACCGTGGCATACTATAGCAGCTTTCAACTGTCTGTGAAATCGCTCCACTAAGCCATTGCATTGTGGGTGATAAGCGGTTGTCCTACGATGTTCGAATCCGATGGATTTTGATAGTTGTTGAAACAGGGCCGACTCAAATTGCCGACCCCTGTCGGTAACGATGTCGGTAGGACAACCAAACCTGGACACCCAGCAGGAAATAAATGCTTTGGCCACCGTCTCAGCTGTGATATCGGTTAAGGCGACAGCTTCTGGCCATCGCGTAAAGCGATCGACGGCTGTCAAGCAGTACCGATATCCATTTGACGGTGGTAATGGGCCGATCAGGTCTATGTGGACGTGTTTGAACCGCGCCGAAGGTAATGTGTGAGTACCTAAAGGTGAAGACACATGTCGATGTACCTTCGAGCGCTGGCAAGCCAAACACGCCTTAGCCCATTCACGGCAGTCGTTTCGCATTAGTGGCCAAACGAAGCGTTGTGCCACGAGCTTAGTGGTTGCATTTGCGCCAGGGTGACTGAGCGAGTGCAAGGAGTCAAACACTTGTCGGCGAAGATTGGCTGGTACGTAAGGCCTGGGAGTCGGTGTACTGACGTCGCAGTACAATTCTATACGACTTCCAGGTATTACCAGCTTTTTCAAGCGCAAAGATGTTTCGCTTTGCAGTATGTTTGCGAGGTCCGCGTCGGTCGTCTGGGACTTGGCCAGTACCTCTAAATTGACAGGCGTCTTCAATTCATCGACACGGGAAAGTGTGTCGGCCACGACGTTGTCCTGGCCGGATATGTGCCGTATGTCTGTCGTGAATTGCGAGATGAAGTCCAGGTGTCTATACTGACGTGGGGAGCAGTTACTTTTCCTTTCGTGGAAAGCGTAACATAACGGCTTGTGGTCAGTATAGACGGTGAAGTGGCTGGCCTCTAGCATGTGACGAAAATAGCGTATGCTCTCGTATATCGCTAGGAGCTCCCGATCGTATGGTGAATATTTCACCTGCGATGGGCTCAACTTGCGAGAGAAGAATGCTAGAGGCTGCCAGGCTCCATCTTGTTGTTGCTGGAGGACTCCACCTATTGCCGTGTCAGAGGCATCAGTGACCAGTCCTAATGTAGCTTTAGGGTCAGGATGAGCTAAAAGTGCGGCCTCGCAAAGACTCTTCTTGCAGTGCTCGAATGCCTGTAAAGAATTTCCCTGTATGGTGATGGGATGAGACGCTTTTACTGAGCCAGTTAACAAGGCATTGAGAGGGGCTTGGATCTCAGCAGCTTTGGGTATGAAGCGTCTATAAAAGTTTACCATTCCCAGAAACCTTCTTAGTTCTTTGACAGTTTTGGGAATGGGAAAATCTGAAATGGCCTTGACCTTTGCATCCAGTGGTTTGGTACCCTTCTCAGAGATGTGGTACCCCAGAAATGTGACCTCAGGAACACCGAAGACGCATTTATTGGTATTTACCAGTACGCCGTAGTCTTTCATACGGGTAAAGAGTTGGCGTAAATGGTCTTCGTGCTCCTCCTGTGTTCTGGAGTACACTAAGAAGTCGTCCAAGTATGGATAACAAAAGTCAAGTCCACGAGTCATTTCGTCAACGAACCTTTGAAAAGTTTGCCCGGCGTTTCTCAACCCAAACGTCATGAAAGGAAATTCATATAGGCCGAAAGGAGTTGTAATTGCCGTTTTCGGTATGTCCTCCTCAGCGACGGGGATTTGGTTGTAAGCCTTAACTAAATCAATAACTGAAAAGTACTTACAACCAAATAAACTATTTGAGTAGTCCTGAATGTGACGAATGGGGTATTGGTCCGGTATGGTTCTACCGTTTAGGAGTCTATAATCTCCGCAGGGACGCCAGCCATTGTCCTTCTTAGACGCTAGATGTAACGGCGACGACCATGGGCTGTCAGAAGGACGAGCTGTGCCGTTAGCTAGCATTGTGTCGAACTCCTGCCTAGCAATTTTAAGTTTCTCGGGCGCTAACCTCCTTGGTGAACAGGCGACTGGTGGTCCTGGTGTAGTGCGTATGTGGTGTACAGTGTGATGTTTGATAAGTATCGGTGTGCCGGCCGGTCGAGTTATTTCTGGAAATTCAGAAAGAATATTATTATATTTACTGTTACTACCAGTCGATACTTTTACGCTCGTTATTATACAGTTAGAATTAACAATAGTGGCTACTGTGCTCAAATTAGTTAAGTTATCTATTAATTTGCGATTGCTGACGTCGACAATAAGCTTGTAGTGAGACAAAAAATCTACACCTATAATTGGTTTGGTTACGTCAGCAACGACAAAACGCCATGGAAAATTACGACGTAACCCAATATTTAAAGTTAGATTGATGTAGCCATAAGTGTCGATAGCAGAACCGTTCGCAGCTCTGAGTTGGTAGAAAGTCTTATGTCTATCACTAGTATCACTAACTGGGTATACACAAATATCACTACAAGTGTCTACTAAAAATTGTCTTTTAGTGTTGCAGTCTGATATGAAGAGGCGACCCGAGGAGTTGGAGCAATCATTGGTTGCCATCACTGATTGCTTGAGGCGAGCGTCAGCGGGCGGGTCGCACGGTTTAACGCAATTGTTGTCGTTATTTGGGCACAGTCGATGGTTGGTAGTTGACCGATCTGACCTTGATCGGCTGTGGTGTCGGCTGTGACTTCTATCCCGTGGTTGTGGCTTATCGTGTATAAAAGAAGTAAGCGCACTCACCTGTCTGGTCAGCTCTGCGACTTGTTGGGTCAACAAGTCAATACCTGGTGATGACGCTGATGATGACGTGGCAGCTACCTGCTGTGGTGGGGCTGCTATGTCGTGTATGCGGTCGGCGAGCTCTGCCAACGCGTCCAGGGGTAGCGTTGACTGCGTTGCGATGATGGGCTGGAGTGCCGCTGGTAAGCGGCTGGTCCATATGGTCTGTAGAAACTCTCCGGGTATGTCGGGTCCAGCCAAGTGTTGCAGATGACGCAGGAATTGGGATGGCTTTCGGCTTCCTAGTTGCTCGTGAGTCAGCAGCTGTTTCATATTGTTCTCGCGAAATACTGATAAACGCTTAATTAATTCAGTTTTAAGGCGTTTGTAATCTGGTGGGCCAGTGATGACGTCTTCTAATTCCGCCGCGCATTGACGGTCTAGTGTTGCCAACACGTGGTAAAATTTGGTCGCGTCGTCAGTTATTCCATATAAATTGAACTGACCTTCAACTTGTGCGAACCAAATTGCAGGTTTTTCTGGCCAAAAAGGTGGTATGCGGATCTGTCCCGTAGGTGAAAAAGTAGGTAGGTCACCAGCGTGTGATTCTACCCGTTTCATTTTTCTCGCAGAATGTGCTCGAATAGTGACGTTAGATTGGGAATGAGATGAGTCACTATCACTATTCATCGTAGTGCAGATAGTCTCCGGCGTGTGGTATCGGGGTCACCAATGTAGTGTTGATATGGTAGAAATTCAAAGTCCACTTACTCGTGTTATAATGTATATTTCAACACCACTTTATAAGTACAATTACAGGTTTAATATTGCACAATAGTTAATACAATAGTTTTACACACCACGAAATAATATTACAATAAATAAATAAGCACAAATAAAAACTGATAATAAGCGGAGAACAAAGAAATAACAGTGAGCGTATCGAAAGCAAAGTAACGACTATTTGTCTTAAATATTAGCCGCTACGCCGGTGAAAGAATTCGCAACTACCGGCGGCTTCCGAATATTATTTATATTATAAACTAAATGCTAATACGTACGTAAATATGATATTGTAATATGTGTAGTATATTGAAAGTAAATAATAAAATGTAAACGATAAATATATAAGGTATTATAATTTGTAGTAAATAAGAAAATGTACAAATAAAATATACTAAATAAACAATAATTAAATAGTTCCCTACAATATAGGAAAATTTAAAACATCAATATTTAATTTTAATACTGTGAAGAAAATAATTTCTAACTCAGTAAATATTCCATTAGAAAACTTTCATAATAACTCGGACATAGATAAATATAAATTAAATTCAATTAATGATATAGAGAAAACGGCCTTCACTACAGAGAGAGGACACTATGAATTTCTTAGGATGCCATTTGGTTTGAAAAATGCACCTTGCACTTTTTAAAGACTAATGGATCATATACTCAGAGGTATTGACAACGTTTTTACGTACCTAGACGACTTTACTATAGTTGTCACGTGACCCATTTTCTTTTGTTGATATAAAATAGGACCGTAATGATCCGTATGCAAACAATAAAATCGCTTGTTCATTTTAGGGAATCAATTTAGTAAATCTTCGTTAGTTCCTATAGATTTTTATTATGAACAAGTCATGCATTTTATCAAATCAATAAGCGTAAAATAGACTTAAGAAATAAACATAACCTGCGTTACTGATTGATTTTCACTGTTTGCCACCACTAGCCGTTGATACGACCCATTTCAGAATAGTAGTGCATTTATTTTTGCTAATAATTTTATTTTATTTACCATTTTTTCTAAACAGTTTTTTTTTAATCTCTACATAATTGAAGTGTTTTCAAAATAACAAGAATAGTCTGCAAGTAGGCTAAAGTTTTCTTTTTAAATTCAGTTTATCAATACTCATAAAAAAAAC
Organism: Dryas iulia moderata; assembly: GCA_019049465.1. Classification (NCBI taxonomy): domain Eukaryota; kingdom Metazoa; phylum Arthropoda; class Insecta; order Lepidoptera; family Nymphalidae; genus Dryas; species Dryas iulia. The sequence continues at coordinate 397,418 of CM032414.1, read as the reverse complement.
ATCTAGGCAACAAGTTGTCGTGGAACGCACAATTTAATTATGTAAAAAACAGTTACTGCCTTTTAGAGTCCCTATCCTATAGGTATATCAGATACATCCCTTGTAAAATGAGTCACACTATACACTAACGATACGCCTGCGGCTTCGCCTGCATAAATTATACTATAGCTATTTCGTATCTTCGGCTGCCCGTATTTTAAATTACAAACATTGCTTTTAAGTAAATTTTGTACAATAAGCATAAATCATATCATATAATAAATATGTTTCTTCGTCTACCACCAGTTCACTAAATTTATTGTCTCAGGCCTACGAAGAGTCTCCACTTTTTCACACGCATAAAATTAATATTTTTTCAATGATACAGACTGAATAGAACATTTCATGTTTGAGGTAATTTTGAAATCAATATTTAAGTCATACCTTTAATAAATTAACATTTTTTCACAAATTGTTCAAATGAAGATAGTTCGTTACAAACGTAATGACAGCTGATGAACCATTAAAGCGTCCGTGTGTTCTCCATTCAACGTGACATTGGCAAAGTGATTTGTGCTCTACTGGCACGTTCGAAGCGCCATAATTTAAGAACTGGCCTGAACATTAAAGCGTCAAAAGCTATGATGCACTGAGTATGATATTAAAAGTAAAATGTATATATAAAAAACTTTTTTCTTACAAATATCACCATTTTTTTTTACAATAAATATATGCATATTTATTTTTTTGCAATAACGATATTTCATGCTTCATTTGTGAATAATTAACAAAATTTGACTGCCAGTTTTTTTTTTTTGCGGAAATTCAATTGAATACCAGGGTATAACCTATCCCACAGTTTTCTCTTGCCTCTAACTAAGTTAATTCTATGCAAAAAATCTTTTATTTCCATTCAGTAGATATCAGTGTATAAAAAAAAAATACTTGTATAGATTTTTTTCTTTTTTCCCAAAAATACTATCAAAAAAAATATAAACCAAACCTAATGAAAAATAATTGAAAATAAAAATGAAAATTGGGAAATAAGACATAAAATGGAGGGGAAAAAGTAATATTAAAAGTATATATGTCGGAGATGACACACAGCAAATATTAAAAATAATTAAGTAAGACCTCTGACCACCATTCGGTCATTGGTACTACTCTAAATAGTTATTATAAAAATAATAATTTTAACAAGGTAGGAATAAAATAAATTCAGATTTAAAATAGTTCATTCATTCAAATAGTTTTCTGAAAGCTTTTTTAAATAGTTTGAATGAACATAAAGCTACCACCGGCTCGGAAGGCAGTTCTGGTGAGCCGGCAAGAAACTCAGCAGTTGCTCTTTTCAAATGTAAATGTCTTTTACAAAGTAATAAGCCATACTTATTAATATTGTTTTTACAAGCATAAGAATAAACGAAAACATGAAAACACACTTCAATAATAAATGATTAATAATTACAATAACGATAAGCATAAGCAAAGCTATAGTAAAATTATTAGCAAATTATTTGAACAGTAAATAATAATAATAATAAATTGAACAGTAATATTACAGTAAAATTATTAGCAAATTAATTAAACAGTAAATATTACAGAATCACAGTTTTAAATAAAACAACTTAAATAGATTTTACTTACATGTTTCCTTTCAGCGATAGGCCGTCAATTGTGTCTTTCGATACAAATGACGCCCTTTATAAAGACATTCGTCCCGCCATGAGCGGGTGTCAATCACACAACTATTTTTCACATAGTTCATTTTAGTATTCACAATATTTTATTAACTTACAATTTAATTTCTAAATAAATCTAAATTCAAAACAACGTTAAAAATTACTTAATAAATTATTTTAACTATTCTAAAGCACTCAAATAGTAATTACCAATAATAACAATGATTTTTGATGTTTTAAATAAAATCCTGTGGCCAGTCGTGGCGCAGTGACACAAGCGTGTGACTGTAAACGACTGGTTGTGTGTTCGATTCCCACTCGAGGAGTAGAAATATTTAATATTTCCATTTTCTTCGCTCTGGTGTCGAGGTAAAGCGGGGCGTTAAGTTTCGCCACTTAACACGCAAGCCTCCGAATTCGGCGGAAAGTGGGGAACGGAGTGTCTTAACACTAGGTTCCCTCGGCCTACCCCGCTGTGTGCGGGATATAGCGTGAAGCTATTTAATTTTTAATTTTTTTTAAATAAAACAAGTGATAGATCGTTAATTGTCTCTTCAGACACAAATGACGCCTGTATAAAGAGACATTCGTTCCTTTATAAGCGGGGTCAGCCACACTACTTATTTTTCATAAGATGAATTGATCTTGTCTTTTAGTATTCACAATATTTTATTAATTTTTAATTTAATTTCTAAATAAATCTAAATCCAAAACAACGTTTAAAATTACTTCTAACTATTCTAAAATACTCAAATATTAATTACCAATAATGACATTGATATCAGTGTTACCACTTGCAATAATAAAACATTGCCAATACATAATTTACACAGTTACAGATTTAAACAATAAATAAGTTGACAGAAATAATAATTGCGGCGACACGGCCATTCTGATGAGCAACGCGTGCTCAGTGTCGCTCCTCATTTATAAAAATAGAAAAAACATGTTTTAGCAAGACAATTCACAAACTTAGGTTTGTAATAATCTACGATTTACAATAAGATAAGTACTGACAATTCGTAAGAATACAATATCTATTAATTTTATAAGGAAAGATTCGTAAGAACACAATAAGATAAGTACTAATCATTCCACATAAAATTAGCATAATAAACAATTGTAATAATAAACTTATTGTTCATTACATATGAAAACAGTAGGAATAAATAATTGTAATTATGAATGTCTTGCTCACTTCACATGACGATAGTAAGATAAATAATTGTACATAGACGATATAGTAAATAGACGATAGATAGATAAATAATTGTACTTATGAATTTATTGCTCACTCCACACGACAACAGTAAGAATAAATAATTGTAATTACTAATTTACTGCTCATTCCACATGACAACAGTAATAATACTGTTCATTTTACATGATAACAGTATCACAGTATCTATAGGAAAGGATAGGTCGGTGAGAGGTTGTTGCTGTGTAGAACAGAGGCCCTATGAATGTAAGGATCAGAGGAAAAAGGAGGAAGTAAGGTTGATGCTGTGCTCTGGGCGGTCCTGTTCGCCGTGGTACACAGGGGACTATAATTCTTTCAGGATAGGTAAAAGTGGCTTATTGGTCGCCCCACGCGACAATAGAATCTTTTAATTAATTTGCTTATTGAACGGCTCCACACGTCAATAGCACATTATCTATAGAGAAGGATAGGTTGGGGAGAGCAGGAAGCAAGGTTGATGCTGTGCTCTGGGCGGTCCTGTTCGCCATGGTACACAGGGGATCATAATTCTTTTAGGATAGGAAAAGTGGCTTATTGGTTGCTTTATGCACCAATAGCATCTTTTAAATATTTGGCTTATTGAACTAATCCACGCGTCAATAGCACTTTTCTTTTTATTTCATTTTTTTATAAGTTTTTTTTTTAATTCTCTGACGTAACAAATGCCAATGGAAAAGTAAAGCAAGACAAGCATAATGAAATATCCTCACCTTATTTGTTTAGGGGGTCCAGATGGAAGGCTTGCTCGCAGCGATCCCCGCCAGTCCTACTTGCTAGGACTGCAGCGTTCCATCCGCCAAGATCATCAGGGCACAGAATGTTAGGGCGTTCCCCCGAGGCGACGCGCACCAGCGCGTCCCCGTTGGTGTGAGAAGTGGGGAGGGGGAAGGAGACGAGTGCGGCGTTGGGGACCGCCACCCGACACGCCGAAACGGCGGGAAGTGGAGGACGGAGCTACAAATAGCTACGTGGAATGTAAGAGAAGGGATGGAACAGAAGATGAATGAAATACTAGATGTGATGGATGATAGAGATCTGGATGTGGTCTGTGTGACTGAGACCAAGAGAAAGGGCAGTAACATTACAGATCTGCCGGACGGTCGCGTGGCTCTCTGGGTCGGCGTACCAGAGAGTGATCGCGGGTGTCAGGTTATGTGTATGTCATCATGTTTTAGTTGAAGTCCTACATTAATGCTATTCAATAATTCAGAAAGAGGATTTAAGGCCATACAAAACCATAACGGGCTGAGCGCATCTCCTTGGAAGATGCCTCGTTGTATTTTAATCGGATCAGTAGTTAAATTTGTAATTTTGTTGATTAGCTTTAATTTAATGCTCCAATGGAGCATTACTGAGTTTAAAAATGTTATAAGAATGGGATCAATTTTATACTTTTTTAGAATATATAGTAACCAACTATGAGGAACTGAATCAAATGCTTTTTTGTAATCAATGTACATGGTATGAATATTTTTATTATATGCTTGTTTCATGACTATTGCGTCTATGGTGAGTTGCTCTTTACATCCTTGACTATTTTTCCTACAGCCCTTCTGTTGTTCTGATAGTATGTTATTTTGGTCAACGTGTTTGTAAATTATATTAGTAATACACGCAGACATAATTTTATATATTGTTTGTAGACATGTTATAGGTCTGTAGTTAGCTGGGTTCTTTGGGTCCAATCCTTTTGGTAACATGTACGTTATCCCGTTTGTCACAAATTTTGGTAACGCTTGTGGTGATTGTATGAATTGATTTATGTGTTGAAGAAGGAGTGAATGAGTGCAAGTAAGCTTTTTGTACCAGTAATTGTGTATATTATCGCTTCCAGGTGCTTTCCAGTTATGTGTATATTTAATGACTTGATTGAAAGTGTCTATGGATATCTCTTTGAATTTCATAGAATCTATAGTTAGGTCAGGTATTTCTTTTAACCATTTGGCATCCTCGTTATGTTGTATTGGATTTTCCCAAATATTTGCCCAGAAGTGTCGTAAATTATCTTGTGTTGGAGTTCCCTGTGACTGTGTAGTGATATTTTGGTTTGTGCTTGTTAGGTTCCTGTAAAATAGTTTTTCATTGTTGATAAATGTATTATTTTGTTGTTTTCGTTTTGTACATGTTAAATATCTCCTAAGTCTACTTGAAGTTGCATTTAATTTTTGCTTTAGTGTATCTAAGAAATGTTGTAATTCTGTATTTGGTTTTTCATGGTGTGAATGAGTATTGTATTGTATTTTTATTTCTTCTACAGTTTTTACTATTTTAGGATTCTTATTTCCTGATATATACTGCGTAAGTCTGCCTATTTGTAATCTATATTTGTCTATTCTACTTTCAATTCTTCTTTGCCACGATGGTTTGTTCTTATGATTTCGATAATTTTCATTAAAATTAAACTTAGTGCCATTACAGAGGGCTGCCGTGTAGGCAGCTGTATAAATAATATTATGAAGAGACATAAAATCTAATTCGTTACTTAAATGTTTTGGAAGTACTTCATTGTTTAAAAAACTAACTATTTGGGAAAATTTACGAGATGATTTTTGTTTTGGGATATAAGGTCTGGTTTCCGGATTTATGTTCTGAAATTCATCTAATGCTTTAATAAATTCAACTTCAATATGATTTTGCTGTTTATCTGTTAAATTAAAATTATTATTGTAATTTTGAGTTACTGCTTCATTGATTTGAGAATTTTGTTGTTCATTTGTTCCGAGAATTACTTCGTTTATCTGACTACTGTGCGAATCTGACTCTAAAATATTTTCTGTTTGATGGCGACTATTAGCTAATTTAATTTCTACATCTTTTTTAATTTCAATCATTTTATCGCTCTGTATGCTTTTGTTATTAAATATTAATCGTCTTTGGTCAGCTATTCTTTGTTCTGTAAGGTGTGAAAGGTGTGGGTTTCTAGATATAAATAGGTTATACATTTTTTTACGATAAGAGGTCTTATGACTTTCTAACTGAGTTACTTCAAAATAGCATCTGACGATTTCCTCGTTTAATTCGTTTGACCATTTCATTCTGACGCTTGTTTGTGAAAGAGTATGAGTTGTGTGTTCAATAGGGATTTGAGTTGGCTGATTTTTGGTTTGTAATAGTTCGTATACTTCGGTAAAAATTTCAGCTAGTGTGTTTTCTGATAATAGTTTTCTTCTTATAATGGCTCTACGTTGATCTCCTATACGCTGTCTAGTTACCTGCATTTCGGGAAATTTTGCACAAAATTCTTGGTGTAAGGGTTCTAAGTAATTATTCATTAAGGTGGTTTCACATTTTGTTATGAGAAGATATGTGCGCCATATATGACGGTTCATTATTTCAGTCCATTTATTTCGCGCACGTGTAGGTCTTGCAGTGGGTACAGTGTGAACGGCTGCTGCCTTCTGTACAACATCTGTTGACCTTGTTGTTCGTAATGAAAATGATGATGACGGTGAAGAATTAGGTGAAATTAATAGGGTATGCGATGATGATGGTGATGGTATGCTAGAAAAGAGTGAGTTAGTGGAAGAAGTTGATGGTGAGTATGATTGGTCGGCTGTAGCATGTTTTTCGAGGGGAACCCGCCTGTTCAGTCCCCCGTCGCCAACGGTTCGCATGCTGTGGCATCCAGCGTCGGCTCCAGATGCGCCCCGGCGACCCCCGGGCAGCGGCCGTAAACTATATCTCTTATTTTCCATATTCTCCATAAAAAGGGTTGCCATTGCCATGTTAGCCGTGCAGAAATTTATTATCACGTGTCCGCCCCCACGTGAATCAGGTGGTCGATTCGGACGTATGGTTGGACTTGAGGGGGCTTATTATTATTATTATTATTATTATTATTTATTGAAGCGAGGTACATAAGTTTAATAATAAGCGAAACTTAAAGTTACTAACAATTACCACGGGATATATTGATACAGAAACAAAAACGAATTAAGAACAAATAATTTTTTTTACACATTTATTTCTTAATAAGACAAGCCACTTGAGAACAATATTTAACATATAAAATTGTCATTGCAAAGGAGGCAATGTACCGAAAGCTCACAAGATTCTTTTTATATTATTTTAAATACTCAATTGAAGCTTTGTAAAAAAATCTTGCTTAACAATTTAATTGAAATACTTCCTTTGAACGAATAAACATATGGTTAGTAATGTTGCTTATATTGTGGTAATAGAAATCTAAAAGTTAAATTAATTATGTTTGCCAATCACGCAAAAAGTACTGAATGAAGAATGGAAATGAATGAATTTTGACATGGTGGTAGCGTATAGTCCAAAGGATAGATTATTAGATTAGAGTGATAGATTACTAGGTTATTAGATTACATAGATTATTATTAGATAAGGTATAGGATAGATTTTTATCCCGTTATTTGTGATAGTATTTTTGGAAAAAAAATTAAAAAAATGTAAATAAGTATTTTTTTTTTATACACTGATATCTATACATATAGGGTATACATATAGGTATACATATAGAATAGATTATTAGATTAGAGTGATAGATTATTAGATTACATAGATTATTATTAGATTAGATATAGCATATATTTTTTTGATAGTATTTTTGGGAAAAAAGAAAAAAATCTATACAAGTAAACATATGATTCATTGAATGAAAAAAATCATAAGTTAGAAACAGAGCGCCAAGACAATTTAAAATATATACAATTTTTTTTTTTTTTTGTTTTTTTTTTTTAGCTTCACGCTGTATCCCGCACACAGCAGGGAAGGCAGAGGGAACCTAGTGTTAAGACATGCCGTTCCCCACTTTCCGCTGAACTCGGAGGCTTGCGTGTTAAGTGGCGGAACTTAACACCGCGCTTTACCTCGATACCAGAGCGAAGAAAATGGAAATATAATTCCCACGCCTCGAGTGGGAATCGAACCCACAACCAGTCGTTTACTGTCACACTCTTGTGCCACTGGGCCACGACTGGCCCCATATATACAATCTCTCGAAGAAAAGATGGATGGCTTTGACCGAATGTCCCGATGTACTTGTGTGGAATTAAGAAATATTCCCGTGCAGGGATCCGACTCATAGGAGTATTTATTACACACAATCACTACAATTGGCCAAAACCTTAACTTAACAATATTGCCTCACGACATAAATGATATTTACCGCATACATAATAAAATAAATCTATTCCAAAACCCGTTATAGTAAAATTTAATAGTGTTATTATGAAAGAAAAACTGTTAAATTTATATAAAAAATTTAATAAAGGGGGTTCTGTGTTACAAACTCAAACTATTCACGCCGGAGGAGAGAATAAACGAATTTTTATCACGGAATATTTAACGAATAAAATGAAACATCTTTTTTTTCTTGGCTCGAGACTGTGCTAAGGTGAATGAATACAAATATTGCTGGGTATCGCACGGTAAAATATTCTTACGTAAAACAGACGGCGCGCACTTACGTCAGATAAAAAGCGAGGACGATCTACCCGCTTTTGGACAAAAGTGACTAGTTTTAATAATTATATTTCACTTTGTTTCATTGCGCCTTTTGTTGTTTATTAATGTAAGTTTTAAGAAATGTATGACGGTAAAATTTTATATCTTTGTTTATTTGTACTACTATTTTCAAATAATATTGGGAAAAATTAAGCAAAAAATTATATTGTTATTTATACATGACTTTATAGAAATGTTTTACACACTCCACACTTTACACAATACACATAATACAAATATACACATATATGTAAGTATTGTATTAAACCTTATTTATTTCTTTATAACAGCCAAACTATTTAAATTAAACTTTAATATGCTACATGGGAGTGACAATCTACCATTTATTAAATTAGGATTTGCTTATGTATTTATATGTATTGTTTTTTATTATTTGAAAAGTTATTATACTTGTATATTGTTGGTATTCATGTATGATTTATGTCTGGATATATTCATATACGGTTATATGTTTTTCTTATTCTAACAATAATGAATGATTTGCAAAATATAGTAGATGAAATTGAAGAATTTCAGGTTTCTAAATCTCTAATTTGCAGTCCCAATCAATGTAGTTCCCACTTTGCTTCAAATAATTCAGTATTTAAAATTTTTCATGTTAACATAAGAAGCATTCAATTTTAATCATCTTCTTATACTGATTAATCAAATTGATATCGAACTTGATGTTATAATTTTAACAGAATGTTGGCTTAGCAAATGTAATAACATTCCTTGTCTACCTGGTTTCTCGTCTTACTCTTCTAAATATGTAAATCAAAATGATGGGGTGGTGGCTTATGTGAAAAGCAACATTGTGCACACAGTTGTATTACCAGAATGGCATGATGCTAATAGTCTTATTATTAAATTTTCTAACACAACTGCTTTAGTTGCCATATATCGGTCACCCTCGTATAGGAATTTGGATAGATTGTGTGAACAGAAACAGTTGTGATTTCGAGTTGGGAGCAAGTGCGTAGGTAGTAGACCATGGGAGGACAAGAGGTTGAGATATGTATCCGATCAAATATCACTACTAGTAGCCGCTATATTAATATTCATATCACCAATGACAATAATATTATTAATATTATGTAGTTGCTGGAGATTTTTGTCCAAAGATATATTAAATCTATCCAAATTCCTATACGAGGGTGACCGATATATGGCAACTAAAGCAGTTGTGTTAGAAAATTTAATAATAAGACTATTAACATCATGCCATTCTGGTAATTCAACTGTGTGCACAATGTTGCTTTTAACATAAGCCACCACCCCATCATTTTGATTTACATATTTAGAAGAGTAAGACGAGAAACCAGGTAGACAAGGAATGTTATTACATTTGCTAAGCCAACATTCTGTTAAAATTATAACATCAAGTTCGATATCAATTTGATTAATCAGTATAAGAAGATGATTAAAATTGAATGCTTCTTATGTTAACATGAAAAATTTTAAATACTGAATTATTTGAAGCAAAGTGGGAACTACATTGATTGAGACTGCAAATTAGAGATTTAGAAACCTGAAATTCTTCAATGTCATCTACTATATTTTGCAAATCATTCATTATTGTTAGAATAAGAAAAACATATAACCGTATATGAATATATCCAGACATAAATCATACATGAATACCAACAATATACAAGTATAATAACTTTTCAAATAATAAAAAACAATACATATAAATACATAAGCAAATCCTAATTTAATAAATGGTAGATTGTCACTCCCATGTAGCATATTAAAGTTTAATTTAAATAGTTTGGCTGTTATAAAGAAATAAATAAGGTTTAATACAATACCTACATATATGTGTACATTTGTATTATGTGTATTGTGTAAAGTGTGGAGTGTGTAAAACATTTCTATAAAGTCATGTATAAATAACAATATAATTTTTTGCTTAATTTTTCCCAATATTATTTGAAAATAGTAGTACAAATAAAGAAAGATATAAAATTTTACGTACAAACATTTCTTAAAACTTACATTAATAAACAACAAAAGGCGCAATGAAACAAAGTAAAATATAATTATTAAAACTAGTCACTTTTGTCCAAAAGCGGGTAGATCGTCCTCGCTTTTTATCTGACGTAAGGGCGCGCCGTCTGTTTTACGTAAGAATATTTTACCGTGCGATACCCAGCAATATTTGTATTCATTCACCTTAGCACAGTCGCGAGCCAAGAAAAAAAAGATGTTTCATTTTATTCGTTAAATATTCCGTGATAAAAATACGTTTATTCTCTCCGCCGGCGAGAATAGTTTGAGTTTGTAACACAGAACCCCCTTTATTAAATTTTTTATATAAATTTAACAGTTTTTCTTTCATAATAACACTATTAAATTTTACTATAACGGGTTTTGGAATAGATTTATTATTATGTATGCGGTAAATATCATTTATGTCGTGAGGCAATATTGTTAAGTTAAGTTTTTGGCCAATTGTAGTGATTGTGTATAATAAATACTCCTTTGAGTCGGATCCCTGCACGGGAATATTTCTTAATTCCACACAAGTAGATTCGGTCATTCGGTCAAAGCCATCCATCTTTTCTTCGAGAGATTGTATATATTTTAAATTGTCTTGGCGCTCTGTTTCTAACTTCTGAATTTTTTCATTCAATGAATCATATGTTTTGGACATAAACTCAATCGAGTTACATATATCATTATTTTGTTTCTTTATTATATTTAAAGTGGAGTAAACCTTTTCAATTTTTTGTTCTTGTTGTAATTTAAATTCAAGCATCATATGTTTAATTTCATTCATAAATACCGCGAGCTCAGATTGAGTATCAACATCGGTCTCAAAACGTTTGCGCTTCTGACGTATCGACACGTTTATATCGTCGCTGTCGGTTAAGTTCGGCTCCGAGCTGCATTGCACGATCGTAGCGGGCGCAGACAGGTGTAGCGGCAGTTGAGGCGGGGGGGGATCGGTTTATCGGCATATTGTTGACTTCACAAAGTACCAGGAGCTTATAAATAAAAAGAACTCGAAAGTAGGCTGTAGGTCAAAGTACACTTTGAATGTCCGAGAAGATAAACGCAGCAAGGTATGTCGTCCCGTTCTAGCCGGTTGCACTGCGAACTACATAGACCGAGACAGGACTAGCTCGTAGCTATTACACACACATAAACCACACCAACAAGAATTGTAACCTCTTCGATAGTTAAGCACTCCTATTATTTTACTTTAATTAATATTTTAACATTTGATAATTTTGACAAATAAAACACGGTTAATAATAACTTTTAAACACGTGCAGTCGACCCAAATGTCCGGAGGAGAAGGTATATGATATCCCCTTCAGTCATTCGAAATACAATTTTTCAAAATTTTGTCGAATATGACCTTTTGAAGTAAAAACAGCACATGCTACTACGCGGCACGAAGAAGTAGTTTATTTACCCCTTCCCCCAATTTTCAATAGCGATATTATTCATAAATTTTTAATTTTTGACTTTGACCCGAAATACAAAGGACTTATAGGTTTAGATCTATTGAAGACCTTAGACTGTAACATAGACATAAAAAACAAGCTTTTACATACTTATACCGCAGAGATACCCATTTACTTTGATTACCCCAACACAAAAAATCACTATAGAACCCAGGTGTGAGAAAGTTATAACCGTAAAAACAAACTATACTGACGGTCAATACATCCATGACGAATTTATTTGGTCTAATGGTTTAAAATCACCTGCAGCAATAGTCCAAGTTAATAAAGGAAAATTTAAAACATCAATAATTAATTTTAATACTGTGAAGAAAATAATTTCTAACTCAGTAAATATTCCATTAGAAAACTTTCATAATAACTCGGACATAGATAAATGTAAATTAAATTCAATTAAAGTAAACACAGATATAGATAAGGAATTGTGTGAAAATTTACGTAAAATAAGAACAGACCACATGAATGACGAAGAGCGTCGTGAAATTAATAAGATTTGTTATAGATATAGAGACATCTTTTATTCTGAAAAAATCCCACTGTCTTTTACACACGCTGTTAAGCACAAACTGAGACTGACAGACCAGACCCCAATATTTGTTATAAGTTACAGACAACCCCCTCAACAAAGAATAGAAATACAAAAACAAGTAGATAACTTATTAAAACAAGGTATCATCCGTGAGAGTATATCCCCATGGTCTTGCCCCGTTCATATCGTCCCTAAAAAATCAGACGCATCGGGAAAGGTTAAGTGGAGACTAGTCATAGACTATCGACGACTTAATGACCGACTCATAGAAGACAAATACCCTCTTTCTAACATAAATGACATTCTAGGCAGACTAGGACGAGCTCAATACTTTACCACGTTAGATCTCGCTAGTGGTTATCATCAAGTGGAAATGAACCCTGATGATATAGAGAAAACGGCCTTCACTACAGAGAGAGGACACTATGAATTTCTTAGGATGCCATTTGGTTTGAAAAATGCACCTAGCACTTTTCAAAGACTAATGGATCATATACTCAGAGGTATTGACAACGTTTTTACGTACCTAGACGACGTTATAATAATATCGACTTCCTTACAAGAACATATTGACAAACTAAAACAAGTTTTTGACAGATTTAAAACCCATAACTCGACAATACAACAAAGTTAAATTTTTAGGACATGAACTGACAGAGCGAGGACTTGTACCGAATCAAGACAAGATCAAAGCTGTTTTAAATTTCCCACTACCAAAAACCCATAAAGACATTAAAAGCTTTTTAGGACTTGTTGGTTATTACAGAAAATTTATTAAAGACTTTGCCAAATTGACTAAACCCATGACCTTATGCCTTAAGAAACATAGAAAAGTAATACATTCCCCAGAATTTTTAGAATCCTTTAAGAAATGCAAGCAGATTTTGACTAATGCACCCAAACTTTTTACAGTATCCAAACTTTGACGAGACTTTTATACTGACAACAGACGCATCAGACATAGCCCTTGGTGCTGTATTATCTCAAGGCCCCGTAGGCGCGGATAAACCTGTAGCTTACGCTTCAAGAACCCTTTCCGATACTGAGACCCGCTACTCTACCATAGAAAAAGAATTATTAGCCATAGTATGGGCAGTTAAATATTTTAGACCATATCTCTATGGTCGTAAATTTATCATCTACACCGATCACAGGCCCCTGACTTGGTTAATGTCACTAAAAGACACAAACTCTAAACTGACTAGATGGAAACTGAAACTGGCCGAGTAATATTTAGCCGTGTGATCCCGGCTTAGAATAGGATCACCCTGGTATTGGAGGTGTCGTAAGAGGCGACTAAAATACGAGTGGTAGAGTCTAGTTACCAGTAATGGTAACTCGCATGGGCCGACTCGACCGGACTACCACCACCCCCGGCATCTGAAACCGGCGTTAAGCAGTGGCTCTTTGCCACTGCGTTTTGCACCAGGTGATGCCGGGCACCGGAGCCCAACTCCCCAATCATGACAGTGGTACTGACAGAGGATCTACCCCAGGAGGGTACCAACATCACCGATGTTGGAGAATCCCTCCCTGAGTCTTTAAACTCAGGCCGCCCGTCGAATTCTGGGGAGGGCACAGAACCGCGCTACAAACACATACAAGGCAAACGAGGCGTACGCTCCACGGCAACCCCCACCACGCTCAATGTGGATTTTTGTAACATCAGCGGCCTACATTCCAACCTGAATTCCGTTCACCACCACCTTGAGACGGCACGGCCGGCCTTGTTATTTTTGACGGAAACTCAGAGTACCCGACCGAGCGATACAGCCTACCTCCACTGCCCTGGCTACAAAATATAACATCATTTTCTACCTCACGCCCGGGTCGCTGTATTCGTAAGGGAGGATTTGAGTTTTCGTCGCCTTGGTAACTTTGAAGGTCGGGACCTGTCTACCATCTGGCTTCGCCTGGACTCCGACGATCGTGTCCGAATCTACGGATGCCTATACAGGTCCCACAGTGGTAACGCGGAAACGGATCGACTCATGGAGCATATGCAATCGGCCATTGATGGTATACTCTCACAGATCCCCTCTGCTGAGGTCGTGATACTTGGTGATTTTAACGCCCATAATGCCGATTGGCTTGGATCACGCACCACCGACCACGCGGGGAGGGCTGTATTTGACTTTGCTATAGCAAATGGACTGTCCCAATTGGTTGATTCACCTACACGAATCCCGGACGTGGACAGCCACAATGCCTCCTTATTGGACCTTCTGCTGACTTCAAATCCGGAACAGTACCAGGTATCAGTCGAGGCCCCTTTAGGGTCCTCTGATCACTGCCTGGTACGGAGTGTGGTGCCAATTAAACGTAGCAGTTGCAGAACACCCGCGACTCGCCGTGTCTGGCACTACAAGTCAGCAGATTGGGATGGGATGCGTACATTTTACTCATCTTATCCCTGGGGGGCGGTGTGCTTCTCTTCTGATGATCCCAGTGTCTGTGCCGCCGCTGTCGCCGACGTGGTTCTGTAGGGCATGGAACTTTATATTCCTAGCTCTGTAGTGCCCATCGGTGGCAAATCACGGCCTTGGTTTGGTAAGTCCTGCAAACAAGCTGCCTTTGGCAAGCGCGAAGCTTATCAAGCCTGGGCCGCGGCACTAGTCGCTAAGGATCCGAAGGCGAAAGCCTTAAAAGGGAAGTACAACCGATCCTCTAGGTACTTTAAGCGGCAAATTGCTAGAGCAAAGTCCCAGCATATCACCAAAATCGGTAAGAAACTTGAGAGGTGCCCGTCGGGAACGCGGCAGTTTTGGGCCCTCTCCAAGGCTGTGCTTGGCAACTTTAGCCAGCCTTCGTTTCCACCGTTACGCACAGAGAATGACATCCTGGTCCACACGGCGAAGGAGAAAGCCGATCTCCTGGGTGCTCTCTTCGCCTCGAACTCGACTTTGGATGACCAAGGAACTACTCCGCCGACCATCCTTCGGTGCCAGTACGCAATGCTTGACGTTAAGTTTAGCCAAAAGGCTGTTCGTCGAGCTCTGTTTTCCTTGGATATC
This sequence comes from Dryas iulia moderata, assembly GCA_019049465.1. Classification (NCBI taxonomy): domain Eukaryota; kingdom Metazoa; phylum Arthropoda; class Insecta; order Lepidoptera; family Nymphalidae; genus Dryas; species Dryas iulia. Next base: position 382,023 of record CM032414.1, on the reverse strand, counting down.
CAAAAGGCGAGTGGACCGGATGGCATTTCTCCTATTGTGCTCCGAACATGTACTCCTGAGTTAACGCCGGTGCTAACGCGTTTGTTTCGGCTCTCCTACTCAACCGGCGTAGTCCCAGATTCGTGGAAGAGCGCTCTTATTCACCCGATCCCGAAGAAAGGCGATGGCTCAGATCTGACTAACTACAGGCCTATCGCCATCACCTCCCTGCTTTCCAAAGTAATGGAGAGCATCATAAACAGCCAGCTTGTGGGTTATCTAGAAGATCACCAGTTGATCAACGACCGTCAATATGGCTTCCGCCATGGTCGCTCAGCCGGTGGTCTTCTGGTTTACCTAACGCACCGCTGGGCTGCTGCTATTGAAAGCAAGGGAGAGGGCCTGGCAGTTAGTTTGGACATGGCGAAAGCCTTCGATCGTGTGTGGCATAGGGCGCTCCTAGCGAAACTACCATCTTTTGGGCTTCCCGAGAACTTATGCAAGTGGGTCGCCAGTTTTCTCACTGGGCGTAGCATCAAGGTCGCTGTCGACGGTTTTTGCTCTGACTTTATGCCCGTGAACGCTGGCGTCCCGCAGGGCTGTGTGCTGTCCCCCACGATATTTCTTCTGCATATCAATGATATGTTAGAAGACTCTAGCATTCATTGCTATGCGGACGACAGCACGGTGGACGCCGTATACACCGGCCGTGCAGGTCTTTCTCGGGAAAACGTCGACGAGAGCCGAACAAAACTTGTGTCTTCTGTTGAGACATCCCTCGTGAATGTCTCCTTATGGGCTGAAAGGAACCTGGTTCAATTCAACCCCCAGAAGACACAAGTTTGCGCGTTAACCACTAAGAAAACCCCATTTGTCCTATCACCACTTTTCCAGAACACTCCATGCCGCGCCCAGTATCAGCATATTGGGCCTGAAAGTTTCGAGTGAGTGCCAGTATCGCGATCATTTGGAAAGTAAGGCCAAGTTGGCCTCGAGGAAGCTGGGTGTCATCGGTAGAGCTAGACAGTACTTCACGCCCAAACACCGATTGTCCCTTTATAGGGCCCAGGTGCGGCCTCATATGGAGTACTGTTCTCATCTCTGGGCCGGTGCCCCCCAGTATCAGCTCGATCCATTTGATCGCATACAGCGCAGAGCCACTCGAATTATCAGGGACCCAAGAATCTGTGCTGGGCTTGACACTTTGGCGTTGCGTAGAGACGTGTCCTCGTTATGCGTTCTCTATCGCATGTATCACGGGGAGTGTTCTGGAGAACTGTTTGACCTGATACCTGCCGCTGAATTCTCCAACCGCACAGTACGTGCCAGGTTGAAATATCATCCTCACCACCTGGATACCTGGCACTCCAGTACTGTGCGGTTTCGTCGTCATTTCCTTCCACACGCCACTCAACTGTGGAATGGCTTACCAGCGGCGGTGTTTCCAGTTCGATACGACATGGGTACCTTCAAAAGGCGCGCTTACCTCCACCTCAAAGGCCGGCAACGTCCCTGTAGCTCCTCTGGTGTTGCACGGGGCCGTGGGCGACGGTGTTCACCTATCATCAAGTGACCCGAACGCTCGTTTGCCTTGTCCTTTTTTTTTTTAAAAAAAAAAAATGACTACAAAGTTGTTTATAAAAAAGGACAACAGAGTACAGACGCAGACGCTCTCTTCCGTGTGAAAATTTTCCACAAAAGTATAGATTCCCTAGCAGTAAATTTAGATGACAATGACGACGATGACATAATCAACAGGATATTCGAAAATGTAAGACAGGAAGTAGAGACGGATACGGTTACAGTACAAGAACCCCCTACTATTGTAGGATTGGTCGTCTATTGACGACAATTTTAATAATGACAATGACGCAACACTTAGACCTGACATACCACCACCCAGTATAGGAACAGAATCTGTAAGCCTTGACCCCGACAATTTAATTTCGACTAACCACACACAACCCGACAATGAGAATCAAGGGATACCAATATTAGAAGACGCTATAGATAGACAACTTAAGCAATTTCATATAAGGTCAACTCCTGGTTCACATTATAGAGTTGAAAACAGATCAACAAATTCGCGCACGGTTATCAAAGACGTATTTATCCCAGTCAATAACACGGAGAAAGAAATAATACAGTTTTTAAAGGAGCACACTATCGCCGATCGTGTATTCCACTGTTACTTCTATAATGACGAATTATATCCAGCATTTGCTAGAGTATACACGACGATATTTAATGATAGAGGTCCAAAGCTTTTTAGGTGTACAAAACGCGTAACTTTAGTCGAAAATAAGACAGAACAACAGGAGATAATTAAAAAATATCACGAAGGTAAAACAATCCATCGTGGCATTCAGGAAACTTACAAGCAAATTCATAGAAATTATCATTGGCCCAATATGCTATTAACTATTCAAGCGTTTGTAAATAAGTGTACTACATGTTTACAAGCTAAATATGAAAGAAATCCCCTGAGACCCCCATTAGCTCTAACTGAAACCCCCAGTAAGCCCATGGAACATTTATTCATGGATTTATATTCTGCAGGAGGAGCAACATTCCTCACAATCATTGATAACTTTTCAAAATATGCTCAAGCAGTCCCTTTAAATGCAACTAGTAGCGTACACATAGCTGAAGCTTTATTCGATATTTTTTCAATATTAGGAACCCCTTTGAAAATTACAACCGACTCTGACAGTAAGTTTGATAACGAAGTTATAAAGGAGATGTGTGCCCTACACGACATTAACATTCACTTTACAACCCCTTACAACCCGAATTCAAATTCACCCATAGAACGATTTCACTCAACTATAGGAGAAATTATTAGGATACAGAGGATAACGAATAAGGATGACCCTATACAAATTATCATGAAATTTGCTATTATTGCATATTCATTCGGCAACAGAATATACCCCTCACGAGCTACTTTTTGGACATACTGCATCCAGAAACCCTTTAGAACTTCATTACACTAAGCAATTTTACCAAGATTATGTTCTTAAGCATAGAAGGAACGCTGAAGCCGTACAAGAATGTGTGGCAGCGCACGTGTCTAAGAACAAAGAACAGGTAATAGCGAAGCGTAACCAGACAGCAGAAGATATAACGTTTAAGGTAGGTGAAACAGTTTTTAAACAGGTGGCCAAAACAGCGAGTGTTCAGACTGCAGCCAATACGTAGCTTATAAAGTTAATAGCCTAGCCAATAGTTTTAAGATTTTATTGCTTTTTTAATTGTACAGGCGCTTCGCCGTTTAGTTATTTCCTTTTTTGTTTCTTACCGCCAGTCAAGCATTGATCATTAAAGCATTGAAACGTAAGCTGCATTTTATTCAAATGCAAAATCATTGTCAAATTCATGAAGAAATCAATATTCATATAAGCGTAAACAGCGAGTAACGACAAAACGAAGCCGGTGTTTAAAGGTCCGTACAAGATAATTCACCTTCATCCTAATAATATAGCAGAGATAATAGGTAGCCACCCTAACTCTAAGTCAATCAGAGTTCACTTCAAACTTTTACGGCGACCTCATCTTGTTCTAGGACCCTCATCTTCGGATCCCTCGTGTTCCAGTCAAAATCAGACGTAACATTTCAACCCGTAGATGATAATAATGGAATCCTTTTACTTAAACAAGGACGTATCCTTAAACAAGTTGATTCATTTAACCTTGCTTGTACATATAATATAACTCATTTACATTTAATTTCCATTAAACTAATGTCCTTATATGCAAGTACAAAAGCAGCTGAAAACAATACTGCATCAGAAAATCTGCATAAGACATATAGAGATCAAATAGAACATAATTTAGATTTAATTGATAAAAAGTTAATGTTTATAGCACCTAGAAATAGAGTTAAACGTGGTATCATTAATGGCTTAGGCTCAGTTGTTAAATTAATTACAGGCAACTTAGATAACGAAGATGCAATCCGTTTTGAAAATGAAATTAATAAAATTCGCAGTTCAGTTTCATATATTCAAACATCTCAAAAGCGAACATTATCTTTGGCAGAAAATACAATTAATGAATTTTCTAACCAATTAAATAAAATAAACGAGAATCAAAACAGATTAGCATCTCTATTACATAATATTACAGTTAATTCAAATACTATTTCAAACCAATTACACTTTTTAGAGATTTATGTACAAATAAGTTTTAGTTTACAGCTTTTATTAGATAAGTTAATGATATTAGAAGATGCTATGTCATTTTCGCAGTTAAGTATAATGCACCCTAGTATTATTAATCCTCGTAATTTAGTTACAGAAATTAGAAATTTAGAGAAATTTTCTTTTTTAAAACCAGTTGCTGAAATTAGTATGGAAAACATTCATAACATAGAAAAGTCTATAAGCGTGAAAGCGTATAGTACAAGACACTCTTTAACATTTATATTAGTAATCCCTTCCACTGACTTTAATATCTATGATCATATACATACATATTCTATCCCAAATAAAGAAAACCTAACCATTATACCCAAGTCCAAATTCCTTGTCCTTGGAAGCGAAGAGTACGCATACTCAGAAGAACCCTGCAAGAGAATCTCCGAAGACACTTTGCTCTGCAACTCGCTAGACTTAAGAACAACTGAAAAATCTAAAGATTGCACCATCGCCTTAATAAAGAAACAAAAAGGAAACTGCACTCATGCTCGCATGAATTTTAACAAAGGAAAACTCCAGAAGATCAACGAAAATACCTGGTTAGGAATTTTGCCAGAACCAGAAGTAATCAGAACTCAGTGTGGACGCAAAACAAATTACAGAAAAACATCAAACATTTTTCTCGTAACTATCACAGAAGATTGCCAAATTAATATCATGAATAGAACGATAAGAACACACAGCAACACCATCACGATGAATGAAATAATTCCGCTACCAGATCAAAATCTCATACATCAAGAAGAGGTCCATTATGAACTGCACCTAGAAGACATCTCGCTAGACAGCATCCATGAACTTATGAATACAGTTGAAGAAATTCAAGAAGCAGATGATTTTCATTGGGTTAACTTAATGACAATCCCTAGTTGGCCCACGTTAATCCTGTACATAGTAATTGGGACCCTAATTTTTTGGAAGTTTTTTTGGAATAAACACAAGAAACAATCCAAACACAAGGACACAAGGTGCGAGGACGCTCCTGAAAGCTGCAGGACCAGCTTCCATCTTAAGGAGGGAGGAGTTACCATGGCGTAATATACACATTACAGCGCCGACTCCCACACTTTCCGCTGACACCGTATTTAAGAAGACAATGGGCTGCATATTGTACAAATTTACTGAATAATATATTATAATAATTAATTGAGTCTTAATCCAGTTTTCAATCAATAAAGTTATGTTTTTATATAATTAATTGTAATTAATAAATAAATAAATCTTTTTAAAAAAGACTTTCTCCGGTCGTCATATCATAACTCGAAAGATGTATTTTTTATCAAATCGATAGTTAACAGATTTAAAGAGTGACAATGATACCTTTGATATTTCAAATTTGATAATTCAGTCTTATTAGACTGAATCAAATATTTAATTCCGAAGGCGTATTAACATTAATAAAATAATTAATTAAGTAATAGAAATTAGCACGTAAAAGTGATTTTACATTTATTTATTTTTTAAATTTATTTATTACCTTCTCTAGTGTTACCCGAGACCCTATATAAAAAAAACCTACCACGAAAGATGTATTTTTTTATCAAATCGATAGTTAACAGATTTAAGAGTGACAATGATACCTGTACGAGCCAGCGCGTACAGTGAAATTGTCACATTAGCAAATTTTATTATATACATTTTTCCAGCTTTACTTCAGTTCGCATACGGCCATCAAACACACCGCGCGCGCTCATATCATTAATTAATTATAACAATTATCAATATATCAATCAATACGTATCAAAGACTTTTATTTATCAATAACTACTAAAAGGTTGTACAGACCGTACAATACCTTTGAAATACGACTGAAGCAAATATTTTATTCTGAAGGCGTATTATAATTAATAAAATAATTAATTAAGTAAAAACATTTAGCACGAAAACGTGTTTTTACATTTTTTTTTTAAATTTATTTATTACCCTATAATGTTACCCTAGATCCTATTTAAAAAAAAACCTACCACGAAAGAATAACCGATTCAATTTAGTCTATTTGTAATATTAAAAATGTTTATATCATCGATTTTGGCAAGCGTCATTTCTCTTTCTAAACATAAGAATTTCAAAATTGTGATGAGAAAGATTGGTTAATATAATACTTTCAAAGTAATAGATTGTGCTAATAGGTCGGTCTCACGGGGCCCTTATGTATGTATGTACTTATGTATGTGTAAGAAATTCTATGATTTATTTATGTACATCCACCTTGATTTTATAACTTCCGCTATATATTGTTAGTATCTGTGGTTATTGATTATTTATATTAAGAGATGTTGTTATTCTTATTTGTTAATTAATCATTGTAATTATTAATAAATTAATTTTAAAATATTTATTATTGATTAGACATGTTAAAGAGTTAAAAACGCATGTCGCATTCGTGTCGCCATCTTTCGGCACAGATAATAAATAAGTCGATGGCACTGACACGAACGCGCCATATCGTTGCTGGAAGTTGAAGTAGTAATAAGTTCTGAAAGTGTGTTATATTGTGGATAGAAATATAGAATTACAAGACAAAAGGTTGTATTATTGCTTTCAACTCAGAAAGTGGGATAGTACCGAGATATAAAAAGTATTCTTGGTATCTAGGACTTTACGCCCAAATAAAGGTATGTGGTTTGTATATAATATACATCTATTGTAGTACTGTATAAAATTATTATTTGATATATGTAATGTATAACATAATATAGGATATTTTACATTAATTTAGCATAACATAAAAAAAAAAACTAATTTTTTTTTTTCTACCCTCTTTTCTGTGCTCGAGTTCATCCGACACGTCTTCAAGCGCCAGTTCCAAGTCGTTACGATGGAATAGACGACAGAGACGACTATGACGTTGGCGTAGACCTGCAGAGCGCCGATCACGTATTCCGAGTCAACTTTATGCATGGCTACATTCTGCGTGGTGGGGTTTGCGCCGCCCTCTTATGCACTCCTGTGGTACGCTGCTGTGCCGCACTCCTGTGGTACGCTGCTGTGCCGCACTCCTGTGGTACGCTGCTGTGCCGCACTCCTGTGGTACGCTGCTGTGCTGCACTCCTGTGGTTCGTTGCTGTGCCGCACTCCTGTGGTACGCTGCTGTGTCGCACTCCTGTGGTGCGCTGCTGTGCGCACTCCAGTGGTGCGCTGCTGTGCCGCACTCCTGTGGTGCGCTGCTGTGCCGCACTCCTGTGGTGCGCTGCTGTGCCGCACTCCTGTGGTGCGCTGCTGTGCCGCAGTCCTGTGGTGCGCTGCTGCGCTGCGCTCCTGTGCTGCGCTTATCGAATCATCGGTCGCAATTGGCGATCAATTAGCAAATTGATGAACACTAACACTGGTGAGATCTAATCTATTATATAATTCTTATTTTTGTCAAGAGATAATGACATCGAATCCTAATGTGAGAAGGATGCTCGTGCTAAAACTATCGTTGAAATGATAATGAGTCTGATCTTTTATTGATGTTGAGTTAATGAATTTATATATGTATTATGTAATAATACATATATAGTATATATGTAATAATACAACATCTTGTTTTTTCCCCGTGGGGGGACGGGTTAAGAATACAATTCCCCCCCGCCGCTGGGTAGCGTCCCGTAAAAGGCGGGTAACCCAGTAGCTTGGTGGTAGGAGATTCGTTCTCCGACTGGCTCGCGACCACTATCATGTCAAAGACGAACCGCCAAATATCTTATGATGTGTTCCGGTTCGATGGCATGTAAGCCAGCTCTCCCTATTCCCACCATTCCCATCCTTCCTCCCTCCTTCTATCCTACATTCCCAAGGCTGGCAACGCATCCATAACTCTAATGTTGTGGATGTCTATGAGCGAAGGTAACCACTTAACACCAGGTGGGCCTTCTGCTCGTTTGCCTCCTTTATTCCATAAAAAAAAAAAAAAAAAAAAAAGAATAAGTAACTACCGATTGTAATTGAACTAATTTTATAAAGCAATTTAAACCACTTTAAACTAATCTTACAAACAGTACTAATTCTGACAAACGCTCAATAAAACATATGGTCGATGGTTTCTCATTAAGTTATGTTTGAGACACGTCTTTATATCTACAATAATAATTCGGAGAGTTAAATCTAGTCTTTTAAGAAATCACGCGCACCATTACGCAGTAATCGCAACGTTATTAATTGCAATATCGAAAGGGAATTTGATGAGTAAATATTTCTTATTAGTAAATATTATAAAATTGAATTGTCTACATTGAGTTTATCATCGACATGTTAAATGACTGTGCCAGTATTGAGAAGTTTTTCCCAATAATCATAAGAACGTTTCTGCGAGAAACCTGGAGTGTTACAAAATTGCGTCACTTTATGAAACATTGATATAAGAAAATAAATACGCAATGCGAATGTTAACTTTTGCAACCTTGCAGACGCTTATTTTCTATTACTGATCTATTATTATCTTAAGAGTAATATTCTTTTCTTTCTACAAATCACAAACAAGTTCATTGGTAGAGTTGAACCATGCACACCTATGGATACATTCAAACTTTTCTTGTTTTTTTTTTTTTTAACATCCAACTGCTTACGACGTTTAAGGAATTAATTTTTGCAATAATAAGTGAGGGCAGTAATGATTGAGTACTCTATAAAAGTAATTCCAGAATTTGGTCCTTCGAAACGTAATCAAATTGTTGACATTTATATCTTGACTTTGATAAATAAATGTGATCGCATATATGGTTGGTCTGAGACAAATTATTCATTATGTAATGAGATCTTTTATAATCGCAATTATTACACATTTCGAAATGAAAGTATTTTAACCATATTATATATTTTGGTATTTGAAAATACATTTTTAGAAAAACCTGATGTTTCGAACACCTTACAATAGTCCGAGGACAGTGGTGCACTGAGGTGGCATTCATCAGAGTTGATTCATTATTATATCAAACTAACGTTATCGATTTCTTAGTTGCCTCGCGTACTGGCCTGAATTTTTGCAAAATGAGCTGATTGTACCATGCCCTTTGGTGTGGTGGTTTTGAAATTTTAAAGTTTTTAAAATTAAATCTCGGGTGGTAGAAAGTTTACTTTATAGATTGAAGTTTTTGTATTTTAATAGTCTCGCGGATCATTCTAGGCATATGTTTATTTTCTTGGCGAGGAATTATGAATCTTATCAAACCTAATGTAACTGTTGGGCTTATCCATTACATGCTCGCATACGGCAGACTTTAATATACACCCATTGTTGACATCGGAGATGTGCTACTTCACCCTAGTACCGATGCTCCTCTTTGTTTGGCCAATGTAAGTTAAACTAGTCGCAGTCTTGTTTGTATACACCTGCACACTGCAAAGAAATATTAATTTCAACTCGTCTTAAGAATTGACTCTCTTTTTGTTAAGCTTAAGTATAGTTTTTATCGAGGCTTTTAAAATTTTGATGATGAGAATGATGTTCACATATGGTAAAAGTACTAGTTTTCACTGTGAGTGGTTGTTGGTATTCCCACGATTTATTCATGATACATTACCGAAATAATATTTACATCATGATTAGATCAATAATCGTATTAATAATCGTGTACACCAAGTTTTTGTTTTCTTGAGATTAATAGCAAAATAAATTCAAGTTAACTTTCCCCAGTAGTCAAATCTATAGTTAACTGTTAACGTGATGCTTGCAAGTAAAGCTGGATTATTGTTATTATGATTCATTAAAAAAATAATATAACGAGAAAATTATCTTACTAAACCGATGTACAATTACTGATACAATTTATTTTATATTGTTTGAGTTTATTTGATGAGTAAAAACAAAGTGCAGAAGCAGCAGAGTTCACATCTGTAAACTATGCTCCTGACAAGTCGATTAACTATTTTTGAGAACTGTCAAAACTGTTAACAGAATCTATCGTTCATCAAGTTCATCAGACAATCAAAAACGTTAAAAGTATTTATGGAAATTATGTATTTTTATAGCTAGAACATATACGACTGTCGATTTCGCATTATTGGACAACGTTGTAATAGTTTTTGTTTTAGCTCAGCTTTCAGCAATTTACAAAACAGAAATCAGTCCGTCAGTTTATTATATTTTTTTTGTTTTAACTTATTACATTTTTTTTTTAATTTTTGCATCGTAATTATTATTTCAAAATAACGTTTTCTTGATAGGAATACCGAGCGGAGCTTGGTCAATAGATATTTTATAAGTTTATGTTAGGATATCAAAATCATATATATACAATTATACATATTTTGTAAATATAAAGAAATATTGCATACATTACTTTATTAACAGCAACGTTTTTTTTTCGCATATTTAAAAATATTATGAATTAAGTTGATAACTTGATAACTGAAGTAAAAAAAAAATCTATTTAAAGTCGGTATTTCATAAACGCTAACGCGATAATATAGACTTCTACAAAGTGCTGCAGAGACTCGAAATTATCTTGGCTGGTTCATAGTCGTAGTAGTCGTTAACTTAGATGGTGATTACTCATAAAAATTAATAAGCTACATTACATGAAGGTGATGCAATATTTATTCGTTTTATTTATGTAATGTACTCTTTAGTATAACTAACAATAAATTTATTTTGAGCTGAGTAAAAACATGAAGGTTTTTACTTGCGTGAGTATTGAAGACATGAAGGGGCTTCAATATTGATAATTAAGTTTAATGTTATGTATTTTAACCTGAGTAAGAACATGAAGGGGTCTTACTTAGGTGAGTATTGAAGACATGAAGGGGCTTCAATATTCATAATTAAGTTTAATGTTATGTATTTTGACCTGAGTAAGAACATGAAGGGGTCTTACTTAGGTGAGTATTGAAGACATGAAGGGGCTTCAATATTCAATATTCATTATATAAAATAAAAATAGCCTTTATTCTCTGACCAATTATAATAGTATCCTTATACTACATACACAACATTTTTATTATTAATATGAACTTAAAGAAACAATACATAAAAAAAACTTAAATGAAAATTTACAACTAAACAGATAAAAATAACTGACAAAAATATAATTGTACATATATATTTTTTTTAATTTATCTATGGTTATTGATTATTTATATTAAGAGATGTTGTTATTTTTATTTGTTAATTAAACATTGTAATTATTAATAAATTAATTTTAAAATATTTATTATTGATTAGACATGTTAAAGAGTTAAAAACGCATGTCGCATTCGTATCGCCATCTTTCGGCACAGATAGTAAATAAGTCAGAATCGTTGTATAACTACGATGGTACTGACACGAACGCGCCATATCGTTGCTGGAAGTTGAAGTAGTAATAAGTTCTGAAAGTGTGTTATATTGTGGATAGAAATATAGAATTACAAGACAAAAGGTTGTATTATTGCTTTCATATGTTATTGGAAAAGATGGGTCTCGAAAACGTATATCATCAGTGGCTGCTTTGGGTGCTTTAACTTCATCTTGCTCTGAAAGTCCGCCTTCAGTCTCCAATCCTCCCACCGCTAATGTGTGCAATCCAATCCATAAGGACAACAAGGTTTCACAAGTAAGGTCCAAAAGAGTAGTGAAAAAGTAAATGTAGTGCATAGCTTTGTAAGTATTAAAGTTTTCCCTTATTATGTGATTAGTATAATTTAGTCTTGTATGTTTGTATATCATTGTAGCATTGTTTTTGTAATTAATATGCATTATCTCTTCATATTCAATATGGATTATCTCTTTTCTGTCCTTTTTATATCTTATTTATATTTTATTAATGGTGACTTCTTATTTTCGAATTCTTTACTTACTTAGAAATAAATAACTTATACTGTATATTATTGTTACATTGTTTTTAGAATGTATATAGATTTTAGCTCTCTTTTTTCAGTACTTTTTATAACTTATGTTCTTTAATTTATGTTTTGATTATTGTGGCTTTGTATCAATTCTCTACTTGCTTAGATACGAATAATTTATACTATACATTTATACTATAGAAAAGGAATAATATGATTTATTTGTTGTTTACATTTACTTCACGTTTATTTAGCTGTGATTGTTGAGCATAGATTATAAAGTAATGAAAGGCACAGTTAGCACTATTTTTTTTTTACTTAGTAAACCTTCATGTCTTATAATAGTATGTAACTTTTTCAATTTTTTTAATTATTATTATTTTTTTCTTTAATTTTATGTATAAATATGTTATTTTACTTTGCCTTTGTTTACTTTCTCTTTCTTTTTTCTTGTCTTACTATTTTTATTCTCAACCTATAACAATGACGCTCAATATAATATATTGATGTTAAAATGTTCCTTTATAATGCTTGTAAAATTTATCTTCCTTGTTTTTTTTTTATAACGTAACAGATTCGGAAAGAACATAGTGTCACACACTCTGTTATTCGTTTTTGCCTGAATTAGAGGCACTGCGTTTTGAGTGGCAAAATTCAACGCCGCGCTATGTCTTATCACTAAAGCGAAAAAATTAAAATAATTTAAATATAATTATTATTCTTATTTTTATTTAATTCGATTTCCACGAATCGAATTCACAATCAGTCGTGCTGACAGTCAGACACACCCCACTGCGCCTAGTCTCTATAATTAATTATATTTTTAATTAACCTCAGGTATATATGTAAATCTCATTGTAATCAAACTATATTATATAACAAAAAATATAAATACCTTTAGTCGAATATAATATCATATATCCAATCAAGGAGCTTCCCTGACCGTGTATAGCTATCGGCTGCCAACCAACTCGTAGTGAAGTTGACGACACTGCGGTGCATTCTGCGGAAGATGGCGCGTGTTCTGGAGCTGGAATAGAAAGAGAAACGGAGATTTTAGTCTTCAAGAAGATTTTTCTGTTGTTGTTTTGTTGTACTAGTCTAACCAGATGCCGTCGATATTATACCTCACCTTAAAATATTTATTTAACCTTTTTTTTTTTTTTGTGACGCTGGGAAATGCTTTTACGCAGACCGCCCGTACCCAAAGGACGAACGGTACTGTGGAGCTCATGCTCATCAGATAATCTAGTACTACCCACTAAAACCCAGCGGAAACCCTCTCCACCTACATAAGACTTCGCAGGATCACTCGCGTATGCATACTACGACGTCTCGGTGGATGGCCCGCCTACGGACCACCATCGCCTTCAAGGTGCTCTGGGGTTTCTTCCAGAGCACCTGCAGCCTCGATGACTTGTAGGAGGATAATTAAAATATTTATTTAACCTACTTCATACCAAACGATGTAATTTAATTGAAAATTTTCCCACGTGTTTTTCACAATATTTATTATTTTCATTGTTTCAACCTGATATCCTTGTTAGGACGATTAGAGTAGTAAAAAAACAAAATTAAAAATTTTGAAATATGTGTAATATTTTTTTTTTTAAATTATTTTGGTATATTTTCCTTACAGATATGCAATAACAATATCGGCATTCAACAGCGCGGATTCTTGGCCGTTCTCATTACCTGTGTTTCAAGATACCATGGTAGAAAGTTTTTTTTATATAAACACTTTATTTTATATAGTTCTTATGTACATTAATATAGTTTTTATATATACCTTCACGTATCTATTTTCACGTTTTTTCCAGCAAAGCGTAAAGGTAGTCAGAGAGAACCTAGTGTCCAGACACTCCATTCTTCACTTTCATAAGAAGTTGAGTCGTTAAGTGGCGAAATTCGATGCCGCGTTCTGTCTTAGGTATTAGAACGAATCAGAACGAAGAAATACAAAAATAATTTAAATATCAGTCCCCCGAATGAGAGTTGAAACTACAACAGACCGCGTTAAGAGTCTGAGAATATTCCACTGCGCCACATTGGCCTCAATGTCTCTATTTATATTTGTGGGATAAAACTTTGCTTTTGTAATGTCTCGTACTTTGGCAGTGCATATTTTCATGTATGTGTCCACTCTCTAGGGGCGCTGCAGTAATTAGCTGATTCTATTTTTTTGTGCAAAACCAAAACGACTAGTACGATTGGAAAGAGTTTTCAGTATTAGATTCCGCTTTGCTTAGTGCATGTACATTATATTACGGTGACAAGTCATCAGGGGGCGCCTGCAGTAAAGTATTGTTTGTGCAAAGCTAAAATGACAAATTCGATTTGGATGCAGTTTCAATGATAAGCTCAAATTTAATTAGTGCTTCTTCTTGGATATGTTTTATCGTGTTGACTCACCAGGGGGCGCTGCTGTAAACATTTAATTGTAATATTTAATGTAAAACCACAACTATTAGTCCGATTGGACAAAGTTTTTATAGTATTAGATTTACCTTTACTTGGTGTATGTTTTTAGGTTTTTTTTTACGTTAAGAACTCAGCAGGGGGCGCTGCATTAAATATTTAATCATGCAAAGTTAAAACTGCAAGTCCCATTGGATGCAGTTATCAAAGATAGGATTAGGCTTAATTAGCGCGAGTTCTTTGTGTATGTGTCATGTTGACACCTCACCAGGGGCGCTGCAGTAAGCATTAGTTTGTTCAAAATCAAAACTACTAGTGGGCTTAGTGATTTTCACTGATTTGGTTAGATTTAAGTTTCGTGGAAATGTTACGGTGACAATCTGCCAGGCGCTGTAATAAGCATTTGATAACCAGCATGCATTGGGCTTATAATTTCTTTTGGATTTACATGAAGATTAATATAAAGCATTTCGATATTATGTAATGATATATAATGTGTATCTATTCACTTTAAAAGTTTAAAATAAAAAGCAAAATTAAAAATTTTGAAAAAACCCACGACGGTTTAATTGTAATTGAAAAGAATAAAATAACTAGAAATCACCCGCCTAAAAGAATATATGTAACGAGATGATGGGGAAGACTTCGTCGGGGGCTGCCAGTTGCAATCTCTATTTTAAATATGGTAGCTAACAGTATAGATTTCGTTCTTAAAGTTTTCAAAAGGAATATTAGTTATCAAAACTGTAGGGAACTATTACTTATAATTATTGTTTATTTAGTATATTTCATTTATACATTTATTTGTTACAACAATACATAATACCTTATATATTTATCGTTTACATTTTATTATTTACTTATTATATCAATATACTACACATATTACAATATCATATTTACGTACGTATTAGCATTTAGTTTATAAATAATATTCGAAAGCCGCCGGTAGATGTGAATTCTTTCACCGGCGTAGCGGCTAATATTTAAGGCAAAACTACTTTGCTTTCGATACGCTCACTGTTATATGCTCCTTGTTTTCTTTGTTCTCCGCTTATTATCAGTTTTTATTTGTGCTTATTTATTTATTGTAATATTATTTCGTGGTGTATAAAACTATTTTATTAACTATGTGCAATATTAAACCTGTAATTGTACTTTTTAAAGTGGTGTTGAAATATACATTATAACACAAGTAAGTGGACTTTGAATTCTACCACATCAACACTACATTGGTGACCCCGATACCACACGCCGGAGACTATCTACACTACGATGAATAGTGATAGTGACTCATCTCATTCTCAATCTAACGTCACTATTCGAGCACATTCTGCGAGAAAAATGAAACGGGTAGAATCACGCGCCGGTGACCCTACCTACTTTTTCACCTACGGGACAGATCCGCATACTACCTTTTTGGCCAGAAAAACCTGCAATTTGGTTCGCACAAGTTGAAGGTCAGTTCAATTTATATGGAATAACTGACGACGCGACCAAATTTTACCACGTGTTGGCAACATTAGACCGTCAATGCGCGGCAGAATTAGAAGACGTCATCACTGGCCCACCAGATTACAAACGCCTTAAAACTGAACTAATTAAGCGTTTATCAGTATCTCGCGAGAACAACGTGAAACAGCTGCTGACTCATGAGCATCTAGGAAGCCGAAAGCCATCCCAATTTCTGCGTCATCTGCAACACTTGGCCGGACCCGACATACCCGGAGAGTTTCTCCACCAAAGCAGGTAGCTGCCACGTCATCATCAGCGTCATCTCCAGGTATTGACCTGTTGACGCAACAAGTCGCAGAGCTGACCAGACAGGTGAGTGCGCTTACTGCTTTTATACACGATAAGCCACAACCACGGGATAGAAGGCACAGCCGACACTGCAGCCGATCAAGGTCCGATCGGCCACCCTCTAACCATCGACTGTACCCAAATAACGACAGCAATTGCGTTAAGCAATCAGTGATGGCAACCAATGATTGCTCCAACTCCTCGGGTCGCCTCTTCATAACAGACTGCAGTACTAAAAGACAATTTTTAGTAGACACTGGTAGTGATATTTGTGTATACCCAGTTAGTGAAACAAGTGATAGACATAAGATTTTCTTCCAACTCAGAGCTGCGAACGGTTCTGCTATGGTTATATAAACTTGACATTAAATATTGGATTACGTCGTAATTTTCCATGGCGTTTTGTCGTTGCTGACGTAACCAAACCAATTATAGGTGTAGATTTTTTGTCTCACTACAAGCTTATTGTCGACGTCAGCAATCGAAAATTAATAGATAGCTTAACTAATATTAGTACAGTAGCCACTATTGTTAATTCTAACTGTATAATTACGAGCGTAAAAGTATCGACTGGTAGTAACAGTAAATATAATAATATTCTTTCTGAATTTCCAGAAATAACACGACCGGCCGGCACACCGATACTTGTCAAACATCACACTGTACACCACATACGCACTACACCAGGACCACCAGTCGCCTGTTCACCAAGGAGGTTAGCGCCCGAGAAACTCAAAATTGCTAGGCAGGAGTTCGACACAATGCTAGCTAACGGCACAGCTCGTCCTTCTGACAGCCCATGGTCGTCGCCATTACACCTCGCGTCTAAGAAGGACAATGGCTGGCGTCCCTGCGGAGACTATAGACTCCTGAACGCTAGAACCATACCGGACCAATACCCCATTCGTCACATCCAGGACTACTCAAATAGTTTATTTGGTTGTAAGTACTTTTCAGTTATTGATTTAGTTAAGGCTTACAACCAAATCCCCGTCGCTGAGGAGGACATACCGAAAACGGCAATTACAACTCCTTTCGGCCTATATGAATTTCCTTTCATGACGTTTGGGTTGAGAAACGCCGGGCAAACATTTCAAAGGTTCGTTGATGAAATGACTCGCGGACTTGACTTTTGTTATCCATACTTGGACGATTTCTTAGTGTACTCCAGAACACAGGAGGAGCACGAAGACCATTTACGCCAACTCTTTACCCGTATGAAAGACTACGGCGTACTGGTAAATACCAATAAATGCGTCTTCGGTGTTCCTGAGGTCACATTTCTGGGGTACCACATCTCTGAGAAGGGTACCAAACCACTGGATGCAAAGGTCAAGGCCATTTCAGATTTTCCCATTCCCAAAACTGTTAAGGAACTGAGAAGGTTTCTGGGAATGGTCAATTTCTATAGACGCTTCATACCCAAAGCTGCTGAGATTCAAGCCCCTCTCAATGCCTTGTTAACTGGCTCAGTCAAAGCGTCTTATCCCACTCGCCATACAGGGAAATTCTTTACAGGCATTCGAGCACTGCAAGAAGAGTCTTTGCGAGGCCGCACTTTTAGCTCATCCTGACCCTAAGGCTACATTAGGACTGGTCACTGACGCCTCTGACACGGCGATAGGTGGAGTCCTCCAGCAACTACAAGATGGAGCCTGGCAGCCTCTAGCATTCTTCTCTCGTAAGTTGAGCCCATCGCAGGTGAAATATTCGCCCTATGATCGAGAGCTCCTAGCGATATACGAGAGTATACGCTATTTTCGCCACATGTTAGAGGCCAGCCACTTCATTGTCTATACTGACCACAAGCCGCTGTGTTACGCTTTTCCACGAAAGGAAAAGTAACTGCTCCCCACGTCAGTATAGACACCTGGACTTCATCTCGCAATTCACGACAGACATACGGCATATATCCGGCCAGGACAACGTCGTGGCCGACACACTTTCCCGTGTCGATGAATTGCAGACGCCTGTCAATTAGAGGTACTGGCCAAGTCCCAGACGACCGACGCGGACCTCGCAAACATACTGCAAAGCGAAACATCTTTGCGCTTGAAAAAGCTGGTAATACCTGGAAGTCGTATAGAATTGTACTGCGACGTCAGTACACCGACTCCCAGGCCTTACGTACCAGCCAATCTTCGCCGACAAGTGTTTGACTCCTTGCACTCGCTCAGTCACCCTGGCGCAAACGCTACCACTAAGCTCGTAGCACAACGCTTCGTTTGGCCACTAATGCGGAAGAACTGCCGTGAATGGGCTAAGGCGTGTTTGGCTTGCCAGCGCTCGAAGGTACATCGACATGTGTCCTCACCTTTAGGTACTCACACATTACCTTCGGTTCAAACACGTCCACATAGACCTGATCGGCCCATTACCACCGTCAAACGGATATCGGTACTGCTTGACAGCCGTCGATCGCTTTACGCGATGGCCAGAAGCTGTCGCCTTAACCGATATCACAGCTGAGACGGTGGCCAAAGCATTTATTTCCTGCTGGGTGTCCAGGTTTGGTTGTCCTACCGACATCGTTACCGACAGGGGTCGGCAGTTTGAGTCGGCCCCCGTTTTCAACAACTGTCAAAATCCATCGGATTCGAACATCGTAGGACAACTTATCACCCGCAATGCAACGGCTTAGTGGAGCGATTTCACAGACAGTTGAAAGCTGCTATAGTATGCCACGGTGACAGTAATTGGACCGAATCACTTCCGTTCGTTCTCCTGGCATAAGAAGCGCGTTTAAGAGGACCTACAAGCTTTCATCCGCAGATCTCGTGTACGGTGAGCCTCTGAGACTACCCGGAGAATTTTTCGGACATCATGTGGCTAGTCACACGACGGACTTAACCGATTTCTCAGCGCGGATGAAGCATTTTGTCCAAAAGCTTCGACCAGTCCCTACGCAGCACCATCACTCAAACCGCAAGACATTTGTTTTTTTAAGAACCTCGAATCCTGTAGTCACGTTTTCCTCTGCGAAGACGCACTACGGGGTTCGTTACAAGCTGCGTATACTGGACCATATAAAGTATTGTCAAGAGATAAAAAATATTTTAAAATTGACGTTAACAACAAAGTCGTCACAGTATCAATAGACCGCCTTAAACCAGCCTATTTATTGTGCGACTCCGACACGTCCCTCCACACACAGCATCTCTGACACATACACAAATATACACACAGACACACACCTATATCACTCACCCATCAACTCACTCGGTCAGGTAGACAGGTTCGATTCCCAGACTATTATCGTCCGTAGACACGGCCTCTGAAGGGGAGTGATGTAGGGAACTATTACTTATAATTATTGTTTATTTAGTTTATTTCATTTATACATTTATTTATTACAACAATACATAATACGTTATTTATTTATTATTTATATTTCCTTATATACTTATTATATTAATTCATTATACATAATATAATTTCATATTTACGTACGTATTAGCATTTAGTTTATAAATAATATTCGAAAGCCTCCGGTAGATGTGAATTCTTTCACCGGCCGTAGCGGCTAATATTTAAGGCAAAACTAGTCGTTCCTTTGCTTTCGATACGCTCACTGTTTATATGCTCCTTGTTTTCTTTGTTCTCCCGCCTTATTATCAGTTTTATTTGTGCTTATTTATTTATTGTAATATTATTTCGTGGTGTGTAAAACTATTTTATTAAGTATTGTGCAATATTAAACCTGTAATTGTACTTTTAAGTGGTGTTGAAATATACATTATAACACAAGTAAGTGGACTTTGAATTCTACCACATCAACACTACAAAACTGTAAATTCATGTTAATATTTTAATTTTTTTGCCAAACCTGTTTTACAACATGAAAACTTATGAGAGGGTTTGTGCAAACTTAAAGTAATGACAGCCCCCGACGAAGTCGTCCCCATCATCTCGTTACATATATTATTTTTTTTTTTTTTATGGAATAAAGGAGGCAAACGAGCTGAAGGCCAACCTGGTGTTAGTAGCGTTCCTTCGCCCCATGAACATCCACAACATTAAAGTTATGGTATGCGTTGCCAGCCTCGGACATGTAGGACAGAAGGAGGGAGGGAGGAAGGATGGAATGGTGGGAATAGGGAGAGCTGGCTTACATGCCATCGAACCGGAAACACATCATAAGATATTTGGCGGTTCGTCTTTGACATGATAGTGGTCGCGAGCCAGTCGGAGAACAAATCTCCTACCACCAAGCTACTGGGTTACCCGCCTTTTACGGGACGCTACCCAGCGGCGGGGGGAATTGTATTCATAACCCGTCCCCCCCACTGGGAAAAGTTATTTTCATTTCTCCGCTCTGGTAAGACCAAAATACCACTCAACATCTGATTGGGGGCAAGAAGTGCTGAACAGAGTGTATAATAGAGTACTAGTGTAAGAAATTCTATGATTTATTTATGTACATCCACCTTGATTTTGTAACTTCCGCTATATATTGTTAGTATCTGTGGTTATTGATTATTTATATTAAGAGATGTTGTTATTTTTATTTGTTAATTAATCATTGTAATTATTAATAAATTAATTTTAAAATATTTATTATTGATTAGACATGTTAAAGAGTTAAAAACGCATGTCGCATTCGTGTCGCCATCTTTCGGCACAGATAATAAATAAGTCGATGGCACTGACACGAACGCGCTATATCGTTGCTGGAAGTTGAAGTAGTAATAAGTTCTGAAAGTGTGTTATATTGTGGATAGAAATACAGAATTATAAGACAAAGGTTGAATTATTGCTTTCAACTCGGAAAGCGGGATAGTACCGAGATATAAAAAGTATTCTTGGTATCTAGGACTTTACGCCCAAATAAAGGTATGTGGTTTGTATATGATATACATGTATATTTTGTTATACACTGGTGCCAAATTAAACGACCAAAACTTTATAACTGGGTTTAATTTAAAAGATGCGTACAGCGTGGCGATCGGAGTAAGAATAGACCGAATGACAATTGACAATTATTAAAGTTTACCTTTAAAACAAAAAATATTACAACACGTATTTACTATATGGCTATTATATCCATATAGTAATACGATCAGGAGCAACAAAGATTAATAAATATTGTGAAGGCGCTATGCGCCGAAACATCCTCCCGGCCGTTGAAAGACTACTTTCAACTCTTGAGATCCTCCGCCGTGGGAAGCTTGCACAGTCGAGTGAATGGCCGACGAACACAGCCCCTAATTGTATGAATATCTGCAACTCTTGATATCCCATCAGCTCCAGAGAATAGCTTCAAACACGTCCCAACGCCAGCTCATGGGGGGTGCGTTGTCTTCAGCTAGTAGCCACCATATCTCCAATGTTAAGCGTAGCCGAGTACTTCGCCATTTGGTTCTCTGCTGCAATTCTGATAAGTACTCCTCCTTCTGCCATCTTTGCCAAAAATGCTGCCTTATCATTTCGAGTCGTTCATAGCGGCTCTGTAGACCCTTTGCTGCAGGTTCTGGGGCTGGCACGGGCAATGCAGTCAATGGCCCTTCCAATGATAAGGTGACCTGGGGAGAGGGAGAGAAGGTCATTAGGACAGGACGATAAAGGACACAAGGGACGACTGTTAAGAATCGCCTCCACCTGTGCAAACAAAGTTAAAATTTCTTCAAATGTTAAATGACTATTGCCAATAACACGACGTAAATGATATTTCGCGGACTTTACCCCGGCTTCCCAGATGCCCGCCGAAGTGAGGAGCGTAAGTTGATATAAAATTGAATTTAATTCCCTCTTGACTTGCAAAATCAAAAAGTGGTTCTTTATATTCTTTAATAAAATTTCCTAGCTCCTTTGCAGCAGCAACGAAATTACGCCCATTATCACAAAATATTTCCGTGGTTTGCCTCTCCGTGAAATAAATCTATTGAGGGTCATAATAAATGCATCCTTCGTTAAATCACTAACGGCCTCTAGGTTGATACATTTATATCGTAAACACACAAAAAGACACAAGTAACATTTTATCAAGCGACTACCTCGACCCTTACGATTTATAATAAAAAAATGGTCCAGCGAAGTCCAAACCAACAGACAAGAAGGGAAAGCCTGGGTTTATGCGTTGAGGAGGCAAGTCGCCCATTTTAGGACATAGCGTTTGACCCCGTAAACGCCTACATCTCACACAATTGTTAACTGTGCGCCTAGCTAAATGTTTGCCACTTATTGGCCACACTACTTCTCGCACAATAGCCAGCAATAGTTGTGGACCTGCGTGAAGTCCATTAATATGTTCTCTTTCAAAGTATAATTTTGTTAGCCGATGAGTAACATGCAGTAATATTAGCATGCAGTAATATTGGGTGCCTTTTCTCATAAGCATAAGTGGAGGGATAAATTCGACCTCCAACACGAATTAAATTATCCTTGTCCATAAATGGTGAGAGCGATAAAATCTTTGATTTATTTTTCAGAAATTTACCCTCCTTTAACAATTCATATTCTACTGGAAATGAGTCCCGCTGAGATATAAGACACAGGGAGTGAAAAGAATTACGCAACTCATCTGCAGTTAATAGTCCTGTACGCCTATTTTTTTAATTTTTTACATTAAATATGAACCTTTGGACAAATGCAAATAGTCTTTGAAGCTTATTAAAGGACGAATATTTATTAAAATCTAATATAGGTTCGTTAATTATAGCCGTATGAGCCTTTATTTCGGGTAATTCAATTGACTTATTTACGTTTAATACTGGCCACTCTGGCTCATTGTTAATTAAGAAAGTAGGACCAGACCACCAAAGTTCCATTGACATTAAATGCTGAGAATTAACACCTCTCGAGATTAAGTCTGCAGGGTTAGCTGTGGTAGGTACATATCGCCACGACGTGGGCTTCGTTAATTCTAATATTTCATTAGTACGATTACCTACAAACGTTTTTAATTTAGTCAAATCACTATTGATCCATCCTATTACCACACTTAAATCACACCAATGAACTAATCTGTCCGGCTTATATCGCAAGCAATCTACCACGAATTTGCACAGCCTAGCAGCGAGTAGAGCTGCACAAAGTTCTAGACGGGGTATACTTATTGGTTTTAATGGACTAACCTTTGACTTTGCGCATAATAATTTGACTATAGATTTACCTTTCGCGTCGGTTGATTTTACATATATACATGCACCATATGCAATTTGGGATGCATCACTAAACGAGTGTAACTCTATTCTAGCGGGCAAGTCGCAAAGAACTAACCTAGGAATTTGAAAATTTGAAAGTAATTGGGGGTTATTAGCAAATTTCAACCAATCATCTTTTATTTCGCGTGAAACTGGCTGATCCCAATCTAGTTTTTGTTGCCAGAGCTTTTGTAAAATGATTTTAGGCTGAATTACAATAGGACTTAGTAGACCTAAGGGATCGAATAATTTAAATGAATTAGACATAATAAATCTCTTTGTTACAATATCATCCTGACCAGGAGAAAAAATTTTAATTGGAAAATAGAAAGTATCATTTACTGGAATCCAACTAAGGCCAAGAGTACTTGACGACTCACTTATAGTTAGATTATCATTTTTGTTTATAAGCAGATCAGATTAAAAATATCAGGATTATTACTCTTATATTTTCTTAAATGAAAACAACCAGCGCTGAGAGCTTTAGCAACAGAAGATTGTATATACTTAAGTTGTCTCTCATTATCAGCACCAGTAATGAGATTGTAGGGACGCATGTACGTCACATTTTATTATAAATTATATTGTGAGTTTGTAACTTCAGTCAGTCGTCTTTAGACGCTCGAACTAATAACGCGATAATAGCCCGCGATATAAAATATGTATTTTTATAATTAGTCGTCTACGAAATAAATTCCTGAAGTACGTTGTTCGTTTTACTACTAAGATTTCTGACTTAATTAATGTGGATACGAAATATATTTTATAACATATATATAAATAGACACAAAATTGGTGACCCCGTTGAAGAATACGTCAACCTATTGTCATTTTAATTTAAAATAATGACACAGCCTGGACAAAATCCGATGCCCGTTAAAAAGGAAGACTCCAGTAAACCAGCATGTAACAACGGACCAGATCTCGCAGCAGAACTGTCAAAACTTCGATTAGAGGTCATGCAACTGAAGCGGAGGCAAGGAAGGCAAGTTTGGCGAGATATGAGAAGAGGAAATCGTTCAAGGTCTACTTCGAGACGACGTCGACGTGAGTCTACGTCTGGACCGCGCCGAACACCTGGAGATGAAGATTGGTTGTGCTTCTATCATTTCCGGTACAAGCAGCGAGCTACTAAGTGTGTTCAACCCTGTGCCTGGAAACAAGAGAAGACGGAAAACTAGACACGGCACAGCTTGTGGCGGATAACTGTGCCATTTCGCCATCGCCTCGCCTTTGTGTAAGAGACTTTCGTAGTAATCTTAAGTTTTTAGTAGATACTGGCGCTAATGTTTCAGTAATTCCTATACTAAATAAAAGCCGTTTTAGTAGGGATAAGTGTACTGAGTATCAGTTATATGCTGCAAATGGCACTGGCATTAAAACTTATGGAACAAAAACATTAATTTTAGATTTAAAACTGCGAAGGCCATATCGGTGGACTTTTATTATTGCTGATGTTAAACAACCGATTTTAGGGGCAGATTTTTTGAGTCATCACGGTTTACTTGTTGATTTAAGCTTACGTAAATTAATAGATAAGAAAACTAATTTAAATATTTTCGCATCAGTTGTTAATAGTGCTCAGTCTTCATTAACAACAGTAGATTTAGGTAATATGTTTTCAGATTTATTGTGTAAGTACCCAGAAATTACGAAACCTTTAAACTTTAAGGAGACTCCTAGCCATTCAGTATATCATTATATAGAGACTACGGGCCCACCTGTTCACGCTAAGGCGAGAACATTGCCACCGAACAGGTATAGTAAAGTCAAGGAGGAGTTCCGCATAATGCAGGAAATGGGCATATGTAGGCCTTCGAAGAGTGCCTGGGCCAGCCCATTACACGTGGTGCCGAAAAAGAATGGCGATCTACGACCCTGCGGAGATTACCGTAAGTTAAACTCGATCACTAAGCCCGACAGGTATCCTATTCCAAGATTACACGATTTTACGTACTTACTTGCTAAAAAGAAAGTATTTTCTAGATTAGACGTTAACCGCGCATACCATTTTATCCCAGTTAATCCTGAAGACATTGAGAAAACAGCGATAATCACGCCATTTGGATTATTTGAATTTCCTCGTATGACATTTGGATTGCGTAATGCAGCCCAAACGTTTCAACGATTCATGGACCATACGGTGTTAAAAGGATTAGATTTTATTTTTTGTTATATAGATGACGTCATTATCGCCAGTGACTCAATGGAATCGCATAGGATGCACTTGGATCAAGTATTCAATCGTTTTAACGAGTTCGGAATAACGATAAATATAGCTAAATGTTGTTTCGGTCAGGAAGAAATAGATTTTTTAGGTTTTCGAGTAACAAATACTGGTATTCGCCCATTGAATGATAGAATCGAAGCTATCGCTAATTTTCCTAAGCCTAAGACAGTAGAGGAACTTAGCTCCCAAACCCAAAACTCTAGCTCCCAAAACTTCCTAAGCGAAGCATTAATATTATCTTCCCTTACTTTAGAAGCGGAGGCGACATTACAGTAGGGATTTCCCTTTTGAATTTTTAAATTAACGGGACCAGATATAATCCAACCAAGTTGAGAGTTTCTCTATTTTGGATTATTCGGACCAAGGGAAAGCTGCTCGTTACCTAAGATGTCCCAGAATAAATCAGCTCCTATCAAAACATCTATGGGACCAGGGTGATTAAATGTAGGGTCCGCTAGTGCAATATCTTTACATAAATTGAAATTATTTATATTAATTGGATATTTTGGTAAATAGCCCGTTAATTCATTAAGAACAAGACAAGATAATTGTACATTAAATTTGCTCTTTAGAGACACAATTTGTATCTTACAACTTTCAACAACATTATTTGAAACATTGTTACCTATTCCTATGACCTTTAGTGAGTCAATGAGATATGTTTTTAGCGCTAGACATTCTTGTAGCGATTTGGAAATAAAAGATGATTGGCTGCCGCAATCTAAAAGTGCCCGAACATTTTTGTACTTGTGGGTCAATGGATTTGAGACTTTAATCAAAGCCGTGGATAATATTACTTGGTTTGAATTTTGCATTGATAAATTAACCGTCGAGTGGCTACATTCATCAACAGTTATATGGTTATTAACAGAAAAATTTGGTCGATGAAGTAAGCTGTTGTGTCGTTTTTGACACTCCCGGCATGGTCCCAAGTGACATTCACTTGTAGGATGACCCTGCCTGAGACAATTAATGCACAGCTTGTATTTAGCTACATCCTTCATTCGCTCATCAGCTCCCTTTGCCTTAAACACAGGGCAATCGTATATTTTGTGACTATCATTACAAATAATGCATGAATGAACATTTGTTTTAATGGATTTTGAATTAGAATTTAGTTTAGCATTGCGTGTATTGCCTTCTTGAGGCCTAGGGGTTATAGTGTCATATTTGTTTCGATTCAAGGCTTCTAGTACATCTGCTCGATCAATAATAAATTTAAAAAACTGCTCTAATGTGGGTGCATCGCCATCTAAATTGTTACGATATTCTTCCCATTTTGTTAAAGTGTTGCTATCTAATTTTGACGTTATCATAAAAATTATCAACACATCCCATTTGTCTGTTGGTTGGCCTAAGCTGGCCAATGCACGTAAGTTTTTTGTAACATGGTCGACTTAAAACCTTAAAGACCTTTCTGACTCTCGAGGAAGCGGCTTGACATTAAATAAAAAAACTTAAATGATGATTAATCAGAATTCTTTTATTATTATAACGAGAACATAATAATTTCCACGCTTCTGCATAGTTTGTGGACGAGACCTCGAGGTTTGAAATTATCCGAGCCGCATCACCTTCTAAATATGATATCAGGTAGTGAAACATATGAATAGGTGACATACGCATATTATTACGAATTAAATTTTCGAAAGTGTCACGGAACTCTAACCAACGGAAATATGCTCCATCAAACTTAGCAATTTGAATCTGAGGAAGTTTTAAACCGATTTCTTGAGGATCTGAACAATAAGAATTGTCAAGAATTCTAATAATATTACTAAATATACCGTAACCTACGTCAGTAATAAAATAACGAATTTCAGGTACCTACTACATAAGAATTGACATTTCTGTTACCATACAATAAATCTGAACAACCAGAGTAACTTTAATATTATTTACAGGCCTGATGATTCAAAGTCAAATGGGCTCAATATTTTTTTAATCACATTTTTATTTAAATGATTATTTATAATAGCAAAACTTATATATTAGAATCCAACATCTGGTGGACACTGTTTTGACAGTTTGGTTTGATGATATTAAAAAAAATGATTTATTGTTTAATTATTTAAAGTATAAAACATTTAAATTGAAAAGTATCAAAATTATATGTTTTGCATCCTGTAAAGTGGCGCCATGTTTAAAACTATACTGGTAAAAGATGAAGCTTGTTTACTAAACTATTTGTATTTGTGTAAAATAAATTATTTAAAGTATTGGAAAATTCGTTAGAACATTAATATGGAATATTGAACCATTTATTATAATGTTATTTGATTTATTTCTTTTAACGGAAGTGACTTATCATATATAGTGACTTATCTTTATTGCACAAAAAAATAAATAAAAAGAAAATACATGGGAGAGAACAAATAAAATATTAGCACAAAGGTGGACTTATCTCTTGAAGAGATCTCTTCCAGTCAACCCGTGAATGTGGATGAGTAGCAAATAGCGAGATAGAAAACTGTGCAAATTTAAAATGAGTAAGAAAAAGGTTTTGTTTAAGTGAAAAAAAATATATAAAAAAATTATGTATGTTATAAATAAAAACGTATATATATATATATATATATATATATATATATATATATATATATATATATATATATATATATATATATATATATATATATAATATATATATATATATATATATATATATATATATATATATATATATATATATATATCTATATATATCTATATATATATATATATGTATATATATATAGTAGAATTAATATACATATTTATAACCACTGTCATGTTAAAGTTGAAAGTAGATGTTTTTTTAATAGGCATTTAAAGGAAGTAAGGGATGAGCTTTGCTGAATAGGTTTTGGAAGTTGGTTCCAAAGAGATGCGGCATAAACAGAAAAGGATCCCTGCATAAACTTGGTATTGCTCCTTGGAATGTCAAGTGTCGGGATGACATACGACCTCCTTGAGCGCGTGGGAGAAGGAAGGATACTAAAGCGGGAACGTAAGTAAGAAGGGAAATTACGGTAGTTAAGGATCTTGAAGAGGAGTATAAGGATATGCATATCTCGGCGAAGGCGGACAGGGAGTCAGTTAAGCTGAACTCGAAAGTGGGAAACGTGGTCAAACTAACGCAGACCATAAATAAATCGTATAGCGAGATTTTGAAGACGTTCTAGCTTATTAAGTAGCTCCTTCGTCACATCCAAATAGCACACATCGGCGTAGTCTAGAATTGGAAGGAGAAGTGATTGAGCAAGCATAATTTTGGTTTTAAACGGGAGAAAGTATTGGAGTCGCTTAAGAGAGTGAAATGAAAAATGCATGCGTTTGCTAACATCATTAATATGTGATTTCCAGGACATGTTACTATCAAGAGTTAGACCTAAATTCTTAACTTTGTCACAATATTCAATTTTGACTCCCGTGTACATGATTTTTGGTGCCGAACATAAATCTAATTTGTTTCTAAGTCTGTGGCTGCTGATAATAATTGCTTGAGACTTTTTAGGGTTTACTAGCAGACCGAACGATTCGGCCCAAGCTTCAATAGTAATAAGATCTTTATTTAAAACACCGATGGCCTCGGGCAAATCGTTTAAACTGCAGTGCTGGTATAACTGCAGATCATCCGCATACAGATGGTAGGGAGACGAAATGACTTTGGAGATGTTGTTAATAAAAACAGAAAAAAGAAGAGGAGAAAGAACGCCGCCTTGAGGAACGCCAACTGTGAGTTCTAGCCACGATGATGAAGTATCGTTAGCTCTCACACACTGCTGACGACCGAAAAGGTAGGAGCGAAACCAGTTAATAACTGAGGTAGAAAGATTGACTGCACGAAGACTGCCCAAAAGTATATCAAAATCAACAGAGTTGAAGGCGCTGCTAAAATCCAGAAGTACCATTACAGTGAGCTTAGTATTATCCATAGCCTCCCTAGTATGTCCTCTGTGATATTGAGCAGCGCACCAACTGTGCTGTGGAGGGGACGTAAGCCTGACTGGTAAGGACATAGAAGGTTATTGGAGGAAAGAAAAGAGTAAAGTTGCTTGTGGACGACGGACTCAAGGACCTTGGATAGGATTGGAAGAATAGATATTGGACGATAATCAGTGACGCCGGTGGGATTAGAGGTTTTGGGTAGAGGAACGACATAAGCATTCTTCCACTGAGCAGGAAAAACATTGCATGTCAGTGAGAAATTTATAATGTGCGTGACGACTGGTGCAATGATTTCCAACACGGGAAGAATCATGTCGAGACTCAGGTTGTCATTGCCAAAGGCTTTGGTGGAGATGGATTTGATACACTTCTTGACAACATCTTCACTTACAGTTTCAAAAGAAAAGGAAGGTAAGTCTGGTAGAAAGATATGTGATAGAAACATAGCTACAATAATTAAAATAAATAGCTTCACGCTATATCCCGCACACAGCAGGGTAGGCAGAGGGAACCTAGTGTTAAGACACTCCGTTCCCCACTTTCCGCCGAATTCGGAGGCTTGCGTGTTAAGTGGCGGAACTTAACGCCGCGCTTTACCTCGACACCAGAGCGAAGAAAATGGAAATATAATTTCCACTCCTCGAGTGGGAATCGAACCCACAACCAGTGGTTTACAGTCACACGCTTGTGCCACTGGGCCACGACTGGGTAGAAACATAAGTGTGTCGGATTTAGTTTGGGGGCTTATGCTTAAAGGAGGAGTTGTGAAAAAAGAATTTAAATCATTGAGATCCATGGATATTGAATTAGTATTAGTGGAATTGCCCACTCCAAACGACTCTAAGAATCTCCAAACTCGTACTTGACACATATTCTGTATGGTGTTATGAATATAGCGACGTTTGGCATCCCTACACATTCTGTTGCAAATGTTACGCAGTTTTTTGTAAGCAGCTAGGTTTTCGGTACAAGGATGTTTTTTGTTTACAGCTTTGGCTTTATTACGCCTAGACATAGCTTTTCTAATGTTAGGTGTTAACCAAGGGGCAGGTGCATGCTTCATTCGAACTGGTCTCACAGGTGCATGTGTGTTACGACACACATACACCTGTGAGACCAGTAGATAGAAATCAATTTGGAGGTTAAATATTCAACCATACATTCAATATTTGTTGACGAGGTTATGAGAGACCAGTCGATGTTTTCCACGTCCTCTCTTAAGCGAACTAGATCCATATACTTCAAGTTGCGTAGAAGAAGTATTTTGTCTCTAACCTTAGGAGGGCGTAATTTATACGAAAGGAAAATTAAATCATGAAAAGAGAAAGGAGAAGTTATTTGGCCATGAGAAAGAACGAGATAAGGATTAGAGACTGACATAATATCAATTAGAGAAGGTCGACAGTGAGGGAAATAGTGAGTGGGACAAGAGAGAGGAAGAATGTGTAAGTTGTACGACTCATTTAAAGATTTTAACAAAGCAGATCTGGCATCATTTTTTAAAAGACATGTATTTAAGTCGCCCATACAGATAACATGTTCGTATTGGGGTAAAAGATATTCAAACGCACTTTCCAAATCACTAAAATAATTCACTTTATCATTCGGGGAGTACAAAACTCCTAGAAGAATTTTTTTTATGGTGTAACGTAATTTCTACAAAAAGATATTCAAGAGTACCTATAGATTGATTAGGAGTGCAAGAAATTATAGTCAGTCAGGGATGTCGTTGCGAAGGTAGATACCGACGCCACCCCCACCTTGTATGGTACGATCATTCCGAAATAGCTGATAACCTGGAATAGAATAGCTAATAGAAGGAAGGGATGGTTTTAACCAGGTTTCAGATACCAGAATGCAGTCGACTACACCGGAGCCAAAGGATGTGAGAAGATCTGTGTGATGAGCAGGAATGCTCTGAGCGTTGATATGCACTAAGGAAAGAGAATTAGATGGATTGTCAAAAATCTTCGATAATTTATCTACAAGTGGTTCAAAATCTGAAAGTGATGAATTATTACTTTCAGCGCTATTATAATCGCTGGAAGAGCAAGAAAAGTATTCATCATTACAGTACATAGTTTATTGTGTATAAATATATAAATAAACTAATGAAATAAAGTTTATAATATAATTTATAAAATTAATAAAAAATATAATATACTGAAATAATAATATATAAAAATAAATATAATAAACAATACAAGATATATAAATATAAAAAATGATAAAATAAAAAAAAAGTAAAACTAATAATATAAAATAAATGTAAATGTTATAAAGGGATAGAATATATGCAAATATCTGCTAAAACTTCAATCCACCTGCACAGATTGATTCTATAAAAAGTTTACACTAAGAAAAATATTGTATAAATTGATAATATTATTTAAAACAAAAGGAGGCACTAACAAATTAACTATTAATCACTTATAAATACTTAGTAAATCAGTATACATTAATAAATATAAATCATAACTATAGATTCAATACATGAACAAAAGTAAACAACATAATGACAATAAGCAGTCTTAAAACAATATATAGTCTATATTACATTAAAGACTTGACAACAAAATTTTATTAAATACTTATATTTTATTAAATACTAATCACTATTAAGTACTTAGTAAACCACTATAAATTAATAAATATAAAATATAACCATAAACTAAATACATGAACAAATGTAAACAACACAATGACAAACGAATATTTAATCTGTTACATTAATGACATGACAACAAAGTTGTATTCACTTGACAATCAGCCAAAATAGTGATAATAAGTTACAAAAAAATAAAAAAAAAACAATAGTATGTGTAAGGATGCATGCAGAATGTACCCTTCGACAAATAATAAGGATAAAGTAAAATAAAAAGTTTTGACATAAGTTATGATATGACGACCGGAGAAAGTCTTTTTAAAAAGATTTATTTATTTATTTATTACAATTAATTATATAAAAAACATAACTTTATTGATTGAAAACTGGATTAAGACTGCATTAATTATTATAATATATTATTCTGTAAATTTGTAAACGATGCAGCCCATTGTCTTCTTAAATGCGGTGTCAGCGGAAAGTGTGGGAGTCGGCGCTGTAGTGTGTATATTACGCCATGGTAACTCCTCCCTCCTTAAGATGGAAGCTGGTCCTGCAGCTTTCAGGAGC
This sequence comes from Dryas iulia moderata, assembly GCA_019049465.1. Taxonomy (NCBI): domain Eukaryota; kingdom Metazoa; phylum Arthropoda; class Insecta; order Lepidoptera; family Nymphalidae; genus Dryas; species Dryas iulia. Next base: position 349,404 of record CM032414.1, on the reverse strand, counting down.
GTCCTCGCGACTTGTGTCCTTGTGTTTGGATTGTTTCTTGTGTTTATTCCAAAAAAACTTCCAAAAAATTAGGGTCCCAATTACTATGTACAGGATTAACGTGGGCCAACTAGGGATTGTCATTAAGTTAACCCAGTGAAAATCATCTGCTTCTTGAATTTCTTCAACTGTATTCATAAGTTCATGGATGCTGTCTAGCGAGATGTCTTCTAGGTGCAGTTCATAATGGACCTCTTCTTGATGTACGAGATTTTGATCTGGTAGCGGAATTATTTCATTCATCGTGATGGTGTTGCTGTGTGATCTTATCGTTCTATTCATGATATTAATTTGGCAATCTTCTGTGATAGTTACGAGAAAAATGTTTGATGTTTTTCTGTAATTTGTTTTGCGTCCACACTGAGTTCTGATTACTTCTGGTTCTGGCAAAATTCCTAACCAGGTATTTCGTTGATCTTCTGGAGTTTTCCTTTGTTAAAATTCATGCGAGCATGAGTGCAGTTTCCTTTTTGTTTCTTTATTAAGGCGATGGTGCAATCTTCAGATTTTTCAGTTGTTCTTAAGTCTAACGAGTTGCAGAGCAAAGTGTCTTCAGAGATTCTCTTGCAGGGTTCTTCTGAGTATGCGTACTCTTCGCTTCCAAGGACAAGGAATTTGGACTTAGGTATAATGGTTAGGTTTTCTTTATTTGGGATAGAATATATATGTATATGATCATAGATATTAAAGTCAATGGACGGGATTACTAATATAAATGTTAAAGAGTGTCTTGTACTATACGCTTTCACGCTTATAGACTTTTCTATTTTATGAATGTTTTCCATACTAATTTCAGCAACTGGTTTTAAAAAAGAAAATTTCTCTAAATTTCTAATTTCTGTAACTAAATTACGAGGATTAATAATACTAGGGTGCATTATATTTAACTGCGAAAATGACATAGCATCTTCTAATATCATTAACTTATCTAATAAAAGCTGTAAACTAAAACTTATTTGTACATAAATCTCTAAAAGTGTAATTGGTTTGAAATAGTATTTGAATTAACTGTAATATTATGTAATAGAGATGCTAATCTGTTTTGATTCTCGTTTATTTTATTTAATTGGTTAGAAAATTCATTAATTGTATTTTCTGCCAAAGATAATGTTCGCTTTTGAGATGTTTGAATATATGAAACTGAACTGCGAATTTTATTAATTTCATTTTCAAAACGGATTGCATCTTCGTTATCTAAGTTGCCTGTAATTAATTTAACAACTGAGCCTAAGCCATTAATGATACCACGTTTAACTCTATTTCTAGGTGCTATAAACATTAACTTTTTATCAATTAAATCTAAATTATGTACATGCAGATTTTCTGATGCAGTATTGTTTTCAGCTGCTTTTGTACTTGCATATAAGGACATTAGTCTAATGGAAATTAAATGTAAATGAGTTATATTATATGTACAAGCAAGGTTAAATGAATCAACTTGTTTAAGGATACGTCCTTGTTTAAGTAAAAGGATTCCATTATTATTATCTACGGGTTGAAATGTTACGTCTGATTTTGACTGGAACACGAGGGATCCGAAGATGAGGGTCCTGGAACAAGATGAGGTCGCCGTAAAAGTTTGAAGTGAACTCTGATTGACTTAGAGTTAGGGTGGCTACCTATTATCTCTGCTATATTATTAGGATGAAGGTGAATTATCTTGTACGGACCTTTAAACACCGGCTTCGTTTTGTCGTTTCTCGCTGTTTTGGCCCACCTGTTTAAAAACTGTTTCACCTACCTTAAACGTTATATCTTCTGCTGTCTGGTTACGCTTCGCTATTACCTGTTCTTTGTTCTTAGACACGTGCGCTGCCACACATTCTTGTACGGCTTCAGCGTTCCTTCTATGTTTAAGAACATAATCTTGGTAAAATTGCTTAGTGTAATGAAGTTCTAAAGGGTTTCTGGATGCAGTATGTCCAAAAAGTAGCTCGTGAGGGGTATATTCTGTTTGCCGAATGAATAGTGTTGTTATATGCGATAATAGCAAATTTCATGATAATTTGTATAGGGTCATCTTTATTCGTCATCCTCTGTATCCTAATAATTTCTCCTATAGTTGAGTGAAATCGTTCTATGGGTGAATTTGAATTCGGGTTATAAGGGGTTGTAAAGTGAATGTTAATGTCGTGTAGGGCACACATCTCCTTTATAACTTCGTTATCAAACTTACTGTCAGAGTCGGTTGTAATTTTCAAAGGGGTTCCTAATATTGAAAAAATATCGAATAAAGCTTCAGCTATGTGTACGCTACTAGTTGCATTTAAAGGGACTGCTTGAGCATATTTTGAAAAGTTATCAATGATTGTGAGGAATGTTGCTCCTCCTGCAGAATACAAATCCATGAATAAATGTTCCATGGGCTTACTGGGGGTTTCGGTTAGAGCTAATGGGGGTCTCAGGGGATTTCTTTCATATTTAGCTTGTAAACATGTAGTACGCTTATTTACAAACGCTTGAATAGTTAATAGCATATTGGGCCAATGATAATTTCTATGAATTTGCTTGTAAGTTTCCTGAATGCCACGATGGATTGTTTTACCTTCGTGATATTTTTTAATTATTTCCTGTTGTTCTGTCTTATTTTCGACTAAAGTAACGCGTTTTGTACACCTAAAAAGCTTTGGACCTCTATCATTAAATATCGTCGTGTATACTCTAGCAAATGCTGGATATAATTCGTCATTATAGAAGTAACAGTGGAATACACGATCGGCGATAGTGTGCTCCTTTAAAAACTGTATTATTTCTTTTTCCGTATTATTGACTGGGATAAATACGTCTTTGATAACCGTGCGCGAATTTGTTGATCTGTTTTCAACTCTATAATGTGAACCAGGAGTTGACCTTATATGAAATTGCTTAAGTTGTCTATCTATAGCGTCTTCTAATATTGGTATCCCTTGATTCTCATTGTCGGGTTGTGTGTGGTTAGTCGAAATTAAATTGTCGGGGTCAAGGCTGACAGATTCTGTTCCTATACTGGGTGGTTGTATGTCAGGTCTAAGTGTTGCGTCATTGTCATTATTAAAATTGTCGTCTATTGTAGGGGGTTCTTGTACTGTAACCGTATCCGTCTCTACTTCCTGTCTTACATTTTCGAATATCCTATTGATTATGTCATCGTCGTCATTGTCATCTAAATTTACTGCTAGGGAATCTATACTTTTGTGGAAAATTTTCACACGGGAGAGAGCGTCTGCGTTTGTATTCTGTTGTCCTTTTTTATAAACAACTTTGTAGTCATACTCGGCCAGTTTCAGTTTCCATCTAGTCAGTTTAGAGTTTGTGTCTTTTAGTGACATTAACCAAGTCAGGGGCCTGTGATCGGTGTAGATGATAAATTTACGACCATAGAGATATGGTCTAAAATATTTAACTGTCCATACTATGGCTAATAATTCTTTTTCTATGGTAGAGTAGCGGGTCTCAGTATCGGAAAGGGTTCTTGAAGCGTAAGCTATAGGTTTATCCGCGCCTACGGGGCCTTGAGGTAATACAGCACCAAGGGCTATGTCTGATGCGTCTGTTGTCAGTATAAAAGTCTCGTCAAAATTTGGATACTGTAAAATGGGTGCATTAGTCAAAATCTGCTTGCATTTCTTAAAGGATTCTAAAAATTCTGGGGAATGTATTACTTTTCTATGTTTCTTAAGGCATAAGGTCATGGGTTTAGTCAATTTGGCAAAGTCTTTAATAAATTTTCTGTAATAACCAACAAGTCCTAAAAAGCTTTTAATGTGTTTATGGGTTTTTGGTAGTGGGAAATTCAAAACAGCTTTGATCTTGTCTTGATTCGGTACAAGTCCTCGCTCTGTTAGTTCATGTCCTAAAAATTTAACGTGTTTTTTCAAAAATTCGGATTTGTCGAGTTGTATTTTCAAGTTATGGGTTTTAAATCTGTCAAAAACTTGTTTTAGTTTGTCAATATGTTCTTGTAAGGAAGTCGATATTATTATAACGTCGTCTAGGTACGTAAAAACGTTGTCAATACCTCTGAGTATATGATCCATTAGTCTTTGAAAAGTGCTAGGTGCATTTTTCAAACCAAATGGCATCCTAAGAAATTCATAGTGTCCTCTCTCTGTAGTGAAGGCCGTTTTCTCTATATCATCAGGGTTCATTTCCACTTGATGATAACCACTAGCGAGATCTAACGTGGTAAAGTATTGAGCTCGTCCTAGTCTGCCTAGAATGTCATTTATATTAGAAAGAGGGTATTTGTCTTCTATGAGTCGGTCATTAAGTCGTCGATAGTCTATGACTAGTCTCCACTTAACCTTTCCCGATGCGTCTGATTTTTTAGGGACGATATGAACGGGGCAAGACCATGGGGATATACTCTCACGGATGATACCTTGTTTTAATAAGTTATCTACTTGTTTTTGTATTTCTATTCTTTGTTGAGGGGGTTGTCTGTAACTTATAACAAATATTGGGGTCTGGTCTGTCAGTCTCAGTTTGTGCTTAACAGCGTGTGTAAAAGACAGTGGGATTTTTCAGTTACATATAGAACAGTTCCTCAGCTGCAAACTGTGGCTTCGGTGGCTTAGATATGGATCTCATGGTCACATCCGAAACTTTTTGGGGATTAAATTGCTGTTGGGATACGTTATTTCTAAAGTTACCGTAAGAAGGTTTATAATTACCTGTTACTGGGTGGTTCTTCCATGGTAGCATGGATTGTACCCATTGCTGACGCTGTTCCGGGGTCAAATTATTTTTTTGAGGGACAAAAGTATTATTTGGTTGATTAAATCTAGGGATTGGATTATGAAATTTAAAAGGTGCAAGGGTCGGGAATTGATTAAAACTTTTAATTGGTTCCTTAACCTTTGCTTGAGGTATATTAAAACTATTACTATTTGTCCGGTTATAAGCAAGTTTCGCCTCCTCTTGCCTAGCTATTACTATTGCTGATTCGAGTGTAAGAGGCTGCGCTATTCTTACGCCTATCGAAACTTGAAATTGTAACTGGTTGGTGTATTGTTCTATTACCATATTTTCGTAATACGATTTATTTGAATGTGTACCTACCGAAAAAAGTGTATCTAATATGTCTCTTAAACGTCTGCCAAAACTCTCCGCATCTTCGCTTTTATTACGTCGCATTCTACTTAATTCCTGCATAACCTGGATTTCGTTTCTCGGTTCTCGTAGTCTCTGAACAAGAGCCGCTTTTATGGCTTCCCATGAAGTAAGGGAATCTTCATATGCTATGGCCTCGATAGCGACGCCGCTTAATCTACTCTTAATTAAACATAAAATAGCGGGATGGTTTCTGGCTGTGGCTTCTAGTAAATTTAAAATATTTTCTACTTCTCTAATATAATAGTTTAATAATTTTGTATTGCCATCATATTTTGGCATAAATTCAGAAATTAGCTTAAAACTAGAAGAATCGCAATTTTCAAAAGACATTTTCTTTTTTTAAATTTATATACTTGAATTTCAAAGTATATAGCAAATATAATAATATAAAAATATTTTATGTATTTTATTTAAAATTATATATCTTGTTTTATATATTTTTTTTTTTCCTCGAAGTGAAAGCCTATAGCGATTTTAGCTTTTAGACAAAACACCTCTAAAACACTAATTCTATACGGAAGGAAATAGAGCACAGGAACTTGGAATAGCGAGAGTACTCACCAAAATATCCTCTGCATCTCCTTTCCGGGTCTTCCAGTTTCCAGTAGACTCTTCCGATGCCGCCGTTGTAGATTCGTTGAGAAGAAAGTTGCGGTTTAAACGGTCAAAAATCGTTCAATTGATCAAAGATTCTATTTTCTCAATTGCCGCAACTACTACCGACTGCGCCAGTTATGATATGACGACCGGAGAAAGTCTTTTTAAAAAGATTTATTTATTTATTTATTACAATTAATTATATAAAAAACATAACTTTATTGATTGAAAACTGGATTAAGACTGAATTAATTATTATAATATATTATTCTGTAAATTTGTAAACGATGCAGCCCATTGTCTTCTTAAATGCGGTGTCAGCGGAAAGTGTGGGAGTCGGCGCTGTAGTGTGTATATTACGCCATGGTAACTTTAGTAGTAAAAATTAAATATGTAAAAACAACTTTTAAACATTTTTAAAGTGTTATTCCACACTTAGGAAAATTGAAAAAGACATTTGAAGAAAACGTATAAAAATTTGAACGCAGCGGGATTCGAACCCGCGCCTCCTGAATACCGTTCAGGTTAAATACTTTTAAACATTTTTAAAGTGTTATTCCACACTTAGGAAAATTGAAAAAGACATTTGAAGAAAACGTATAAAAATTTGAACGCAGCGGGATTCGAACCCGCGCCTCCTGAATACCGTTCAGTTCATTTAATAAATAGCATTCTCTCTTGCCAAATGATTGTTCGTAGAATAATCTTTGGGTAGCAGAAATTTGTAAAAATCTCTCTACAGAGATGCTAACAACATAAATAAGTTGTAATAAAAAGCGTATAAGAATTTCGACGCAGCGGCTAGTAGAACGCATGGCTCAGTGGTGAGAGCGCCTGAACGGTATTCAGGAGGCGCGGGTTCGAATCCCGCTGCGTTCAAATTTTTATACGTTTTCTTTAAATGTAAAAACAAATTTACTTAATGCTCGAGGATTTCATAGCAGAACATTGTTGAATTATTTTTTTAAGTTCCGACAGCGAAGAAATCTTACATTTAGTTTTATTAGGTGTTAAAATAATAATTATTCCATCGGCAGACCAACATTTTTTTATTCCAAAATGTTTACGAGCTGCTATGAATACCTCTTGTCGAGTCTTTGTTAAAAATTCTGTTACAGTGATTTTTGAACTTTTTAATGATGTTTTAGCTTTCCACACAGCGGAACGGAATTGCATATTCGTAAACCTGACGATAATAGGCCGGGCAGAGTCCTTTTTAACACCCAGTCTGTGGCAGGATTCAATAGTTGTAGATCTTACGTCTGACAACTTCATCTGGCTGGTTAATATGTCAATGACTTTCTGTGGCACATTTTCATCTTTGTTCTCCTTCACTCCATGTATTAGAAGAACTTTTCTTCTAGACTGGGTCTCCAAGCGGTCCATATTAAGCACAACAAGTTCAACTTGAGATTTAAGGAGGCCAAGAGTTTTCCATACAAGGTCTTAAATGTGTTAAACTCGTTAGCTAATGTTTTTATAGTAGGCGTGGGTGTTGCAGAACTAGTTAGAGGTAGATTCTTCTCAAACTCACCCATACGTGAGGCAAACATAGAGGAGAGTTCTTCCATACTTTTGACAAACTGTTCTACTGGTGTCTCCATTGTTATTTTGATTACTTAGTGAAGAAAGTGTGTGAGAAAATTTAGTTGCAATCAACTTAGCACAGGTATCGAAATTTTAGCACATTTGTACACTTAATTGTATTTTTAATTTAAAATTAATGCAGAGCTAACATAAAACACGTCTATGCACATTCGTAACTCGTCAATGCACGTCTATGCACATAAATGTTTGTTAAAGTTGTACAACAAACTTACTACCAACTTCTATGAAAATTGACTGTGGAGACTTTTCTTTTACAATAATTTTTATTTATTCTATATTTTTTTATTATAATCGTTATTTCTAAATAACTATTTCTTAAAATAAATACAAACGAATACATAAATAGGTCGCCAGACTGTAACTACAGATTTCACCAATGCTGGTCTATGGTGGTGTCAAATATTATGTTATTATGTTTTATTTAGTATCCGACCGAAACTGAATTTTCAACCGAAACCGAAACCGAAAACGAACCTTCGGCTCTGACTTCAGTTTCGGCCGGATACTAAACCGAAACCGAAACTGCTGATGACGTCATAAAATTTGTATAATACGTAAAAACGTCGATGAATATTACTGAGGCTGTCCGTTTAATTAACGAGGACTTACAGAATGTTAGCAGGTGGAGCAAGTCTTTCGGCCTTACTATCAATCCTGGCAAGTCTCAAGTTAATATTATAGGTAGCAAGAAACAATTAAATAAGCTGGACTGGAATCACCTTCCTGCCATCCAGTTTGAGGGAGTCGACCTGAACCTTAGTGCGTCTATTAAGAACCTTGGAATCATTTTAGACAACTCACTATCTTGGTCTGCGCAGATAGCTGAGGTAAGCCGTAAAATATTTGCTACGATTGGATCCTTAAAACGATGGAAATACTTTCTACCAACTAAAACTAATCATATATATTTATAATAAATATTATAGTTATCAGTATATATTTATAATACAAATTATAATTTATTATTGTATCGATAAGTTTATGTATTTGTTCTATAACTATTGTATATATGCACTATTTTGCGCTATTTCCCACTCCTCTATATAATTAGTCCTTTCTTCACCAAAGGTTGTCTGTAAGAGATTGCTTGAAGCAATAAGACCGCCTTTGCATACGTCTTATATTTTTAATTTTTTTTTTATTGTATATTTTAACTTATGTTGTGTGCAATAAAGTCTATTCTATTCTATTCTAAAAATGTACATTTTTATGCTTTAAAAATTACATGTGCATTTGAATTATTATGATTACGTTGATTTTATTATATATGTTTTTTTCGTTCTTATTATATATGTTTGTTTCGTTTTTTTTCGGTAGGTAGAGGGAACCTAGTGTTAAGACAGTCCGTTCCCCACTTTCCGCCAAATTCGGAGGCATGGCCATACTTAACGCCGCGCTGTTGCCCCAACACCAGAGCTAAGAAAAGGGAAATATTAAATATTTAAACGTCTTCTGTGGGAATCGAACCGACAACCGGTCGTTTACAGTCGGACGCTATCCCACTGCGCCACGAAGACCTATAAACGCGATTAGTTGTGGGAAGGTCGCTAAAACAATGTAAATAAAAAACGTATCTTCTAATAGAAATATTTTTCAAGGTTTGGAAGTAGTAGTTTAAGTTTTATTTAATAAACTTTTACACGTTATTGTCTTCACGAGATTATTATCATGTAGAATTACAATGTCTACGATACAACACGGTGCAATAAAAGGGTTTGTACTATTAATACTATATCAAATGAATTGTCAACTGAGATAATAGACCGATCCCCAAGAGCAAGGCACAACTATTTTCAAGACCGGGATTAGAGCTACCGTTGTCCTCTACTTCCACGTCCCGAAATGCCGTATCTAAGAGTAACTTTTAATATGTATAATCTTAGCTAGTTGTTTGGGTCTATTCAAATGGCTCGCGACCACTATTGTAGGGAACTATTTAATTATTGTTTATTTAGTACATTTTATTTGTACGTTTATTTATTTACTACAAATTATAATACCTTATTTATTTATCGTTTACATTTTATTATTTACTTATTACCTATATCAATATACTACACATATTACAATATCATATTTACGTACGTATTAGCATTTAATATATAAATAATATTCGGAAGCCGCCGGTAGTTGCAAATCCTTTCACCGGCGTAGCGACTAATATTTAAGGCAAAACAGTCGTTACTTTGCTTTCGATACGCTCACTGTTATTCCCTTGTTTTCTTTGTTCTCCGCTTATTATCAGTTTATACTTGTGCTTAATTATTTATTGTATTATTATTTCGTGGTGTATAAAACTATTTCATTAACTATTGTGCAATATTAAACCTGTAATTGTACTTTTAAAGTGGTGTTGAAATATACATTATAACACATGTAAGTGGACTTAAATTTCTACCAAATCAACACTACACTATCACGTCTAAAATTAACCGCCCAATATCTAATGATGAGTTCCGGTTCAATGACATGTAAGCCAGATCTCTCTATCTCATCCTTCTCTCTTCTTCATCCTCAAGGTCGCTAATGCATCCACAATTCCTCTAATGTTGTAGATGTGCATGAGCGAAGACAAAACCTTACGATCCGACGGTCCTCCTATTAGTTTGCCCCCTTTTAGAAATAATAAAATTTCTATATATTTTTTTGCGGGTAGACGTGAAAGCGTAAAGACGTTTATTTATGTGCTCAGCTGTTTCGTTTCTATAATTTTATTAAAAACATATGTTTAAGTGCTATAAGTGCCTGTATAAGTTGACTTTAAACACCTTTTCTGACCCACTTTCCTACAATTATAATGGACACTCCAGTTGAACAACTTATTAAAAGTATGGAGGAGCTGTCTTCCGTGTTTAACAGCCGAATGGGCGAGTTTGAAAAAAACCTGCCACAACCTGGTGCTGCTGCCCCAAACTCCACTGTGAAGTCGTTGGCATCGGATTTCTATACATTTAAATCGTTTGTATGGAAATCACTAAGTTTGCTCAAGTCTCAGGTGGAACTGGTTGCTCTTGGCTAGGACCGCATAGAAACCCAGTCCCGGAGAAAACTTCTCCTCTTTCACGGCGTTAAAGAAGACAAAGATGAGGATGTGTGCATAAAAATTAACTCGATATTAAACAACCAAATGAAGTTGTCGGATGCGAAATCAGATATGATTGAAGTCTGTCATAGACTAGGCAACAAAAAGAACACCACACGGCCTATTCTGGTTAGATTTACCAATGTGCACTTTCGATCCAAAGTGTGGAAGGCTAAAACATCTTTGAAGAGCTCGAAAACAACTGATACCGAATTTTAACGAAGTGTCGTCAAGAAACTTTTGTAGCTGCTCGTAGTCACTTCGGTATTAAAAAGTGTTGGACTGCGGATGGTGTTATCATAGTGCTTCTTCCTGACAAAACCCGAGTGAAGATAACATCCGCGTCCGCGATAAAATACTTAAATAGCTGTAAAGTGAAACCAAGTCATAATAACTAAGACTATAAAGTACTATAACATGATATATGTAAATAACTACATGTATGAGAGTAAATAATATACATTATATGCACTTGTTATTCCACTTTTTTTTATTAATATCACAAAAACCAAACAAAAACTTTAAAAAATGATAAAATAAGACAAATATAAACATAACTAATATTTAGATAAATAAAAAAAAAATTATGTACGATTATAAATAGATTTTAGTCAGTTATTTTTATCTGTTTAGTTGTAAATTTTCATCTAAGTTTTTTTTTATGTATTGTTTCTTTAAGTTCATATTAAAATTAATAATAATATAATTTAGCTTCACGCTATATCCCGCACACAGCGGGGTAGGCCGAGGGAACCTAGTGTTAAAACACTCCGTTCCCCACTTTCCGCCGAATTCGGAGGCTTGCGTATTAAGTGGCGAAACTTAACGCCCCGCTTTACCTCGACACCAGAGCGAAGAAAATGGAAATATTAAATATTTCTACTCCTCGAATGGGAATCGAAAACACAACCAGTCGTTTACAGTCACACGCTTGTGCCACTGCGCCACGACTGGCCACAGGATTTTATTTAAAACATCAAAAATCATTGTTATTATTGGTAATTACTATTTGAGTGCTTTAGAATAGTTAAAATAATTTATTAAGTAATTTTAACGTTGTTTTGAATTTAGATTTATTTAGAAATTAAATTATAAGTTAATAAAATATTGTGAATACTAAAATGAACCATGTGAAAAATAGTTGTGTGATTGACACCCGCTCATGGCGGGACGAATGTGATAATGTGATAAAGGGCGTCATTTGTATCGAAAGACACAATTGACGGCTTATCGCTGGAAGGAAACAAGTAATGTAAATCTATTTAAGTTGTTTTATTTAAAACTGCGATTCTGTAAATATTACAGTTTAATTAATTTGCTAATAATTTTACTGTAATATTTACTGTTCAATTTATTATTATTATTATTTACTGTTCAAATAATTTGCTAATAATTTTACTATAGCTTTGCTTATGCTTATCGTTATTGTAATTATTAATCATTTATTATTGAAGTGTGTTTTCATGTTTTCGTTTATTCTTATGCTTGTAAAAACAATATTAATAAGTATGGCTTATTACTTTGTAAAAGACATTTACATTTGAAAAGAGCAACTGCTGAGTTTCTTGCCGGCTCTTCTCACCAGAACTGCCTTCCGAGCCGGTGGTAGCTTTATGTTCATTCAAACTATTTAAAAGTGCTTTCAGAAATCAATTTTAATAAAGATATTTTAATTCTGAATTTATTTTATTCCTACCTTGTTAAAATTATTATTTTTATCCTATCCTAAACTATTTAGAGTAAAAACAATGACCAAATGGTGGTCACAGGTTTTACTCGATTATTTTTAATATTTGCTCTGTGTCATCTCCGACATCAGAAGTGGGATAAGTGCCTCCTTTTTCTGTCTTTTTGTTGTTTGTTTCAGTGTTTTCCTACTTGTACGAAATACTTGAAATTGACGACACGCAATGAATTCACAAAGCAGCGAGAACCAGACGTTCCGGCGTGTACAGATCCGGTACAAACAACTGATGAACTTGGACCAGGTGATTGTGTCAACGACACGTCTTTTCAACAACAGAGTGGTAACGTACCTTCCAAATTTTATTTTCATATTGATAGGAACGTTTTTCAAACGTCAATAATTTTCATTCGTGTTGAAGGTAGGATTGACAAACTAACAAACTAAATACAAATCCACCTTGCGTTCTTTTGATCTGGATGGTGACGTTTCAGTGGTAAATTTCCTCCGCTGAATCTACTTAAAATCATAGCGACCACGATATCCGCTAGCCTCAAGGCAGGGAAAAATGTAGGATGACAATTGGCTCGTGACAACATGGGATACATACATAGACACATAAATACATAGTGTACTAAGTACATACATAAATAAGTACATACATACATAAGGGCATACATTTATGAGTACATACATGCATAAGTACATACATACGTTTATGGGATATTACCTACGTCAAAATATTATTACGATCTTTCTACCCGAAAAACGTTATTAAATGGACAAACGATGGAATTCATTTTTGCAGGCGTTGTAATCTACAAAATACCAAACGTCTACCTCCCAAACATTTTAAATACGGTATTGACAATAAGAACATTCTTCACTGTAACTTTTGTAAGACACCAAGATACGTGTTTACGTAATTGCCTCGTAAAAGTAAAAAAAATAGCAATGATATTTCATTAATTTATTGAATTATTCCTTTTTTCTTCACCGTTAATTAAATGAATATTTGAATTTATTTTCTTTCCCTACAACATCGGGACGTAGGGATAACACATGTTATAAATGATATAAAGACATAACGAGTTCTAACGTAAGAAATAAATAGGTTTAGTTTAAATACTACAAACATTGACATCAGATTCAAAAATGGTGGCGATTTTCTGTAAGACATTGGATTAACACAGCCGCATTAAATTCAGTTTCTGCCCCGTGAGACCGACCTATTAGCACAATCTATTACTTTGAAAGTATTATATTAACCAATCTTTCTCATCACAATTTTGAAATTCTTTCGCTTGCCAAAATCGGTGATATAAACATTTTTAATATTACAAATAGACTAAATTGAATCGGTTATTCTTTCGTGGTAGGTTTTTTTTTTTAAATAGGATCTAGGGTAACATTATAGGGTAATAAATAAATTAAAAAAAAAATGTAAACACACGTTTTCGTGCTAAATGTTTTTACTTAATTAATTATTTTATTAATTATAATACGCCTTCAGAATAAAATATTTGCTTCAGTCGTAATTCAAAGGTATCATTGTCACTCTTTAAATCTGTTAACTATCGGGTAACACTAGAGAAGGTAATAAATAAATTTAAAAAATAAATAAATGTAAAATCACGTTTACGTGCTAATTTCTATTACTTAATTAATTATTTTAATAATCTGTTAACTATTGATTAGATAAAAAAAAATCGTTGAGTTTTTCTGCCCATTTTTATTATTTCAGAGGCACTAATGTTCGTGCACCGTTGGTAAATTATTTGGCTTTGACTTTGCTAAAGTATCGCTAGTAAACTACTGAATAATCGCGGATTAGTAGCAAGTTATTTTTGCACAACAATGTGTTAACAATTTAAATGTAAAGATTTATTTATATGACATAACGTCGTTTTAGGCAATTGCTCTAATTTTTCGTGTCGTATTGAATTTAGTGAACATTTGATTTTCGGTGAACATTTTTAATAAATTACTTTAATTTTAATAGAAAATTCAACTGAGCCCTAGCAATGTAAAAGCCTTACTGAAGGTGCCGGTCACGGCTAATGCATATTGCTGTCGTGGGGTAGCGACTAATGCGTCATAGTCCACCTTTATCAATTAACGAAACAACGTACTAAGTGGCAATAGACTCGCATTTAAGAGAAAAGATAACTTGTTAGTCTTAACACTCATTTTTAAGAAGGGAAACCTTTTGAAAAATCAATATATGGCAGTTTATTATAGAGGGCATATGAGTGTAAAAAAATAAATAAATATCACTGATACAAACTCGAGACGTTGCCTGTTGTTTTTGTTTAAAAAAAGAGCTTTATCGCACAAAAACGACTCATTGCCTTAAATTCATAGACGGTGGACGTGTTTATAAAATTTTAATAAAATACAGGAAGGGCGAGCGTACATTCAAATCCCCTAACTGTTTATGCTTTGGCTGAAAATATAGACTAGTTTCACATCGAATAAAGGTGTGATGATCAGTTGCGGCTCATAATAGATGCACTCTGCATCTATTATGAGCCGCAAATACCTTTACTAAGTTTATTTCACTTTGCTTTACATATGATAAAAAAAAAAATTTAGCCAACATAGCGCTCTGGCAGCATTATAATAAGTTTTTCATATTTTTGTAAGCAGTAGTATCGTGATTAAAATTTTGAGATTCCCAAATGGCATACCGTACCAAAAAGGCCTCTGCTGGCTATTAATTGCCCTATTCATACAATAATAGGCGTAGCACCGCTCACGCTGCTTAGGAAACCTGTCGCTAAAACTATCGTACACTAGAGTTACCGAGACATGTCCTTCTGACTAACTCGCTTGGGATAAGACGTGAAAATTCTTGTAAATAGTGATTTAATAGATTGTGATTCACTAGAGCGACTTCTTTAAAGTTTAATGTTCCTTATGAAGTTCACAGGTTCTCAAAATGATAAAAAAAAAGTAGTTCGTCATCATGAGTGACCTCGTCGCGGTCGCACATGATCAACTGGGACGAGCCTGTCAACCCGGACTGCCACTCCGGTGGCCGTGTCGCCTCCAGAGGGTCAACCAGGTGTCCGGTGTCGACGCAGTTGTACAACCACTCGTCGCGCCCGTCACAGTACATGTAGAGTATTAATAGTGAAACAAATAAGGTGAGGATATTTCATTATGCTTGTCTTGCTTTACTTTTCCATTGGCATTTGTTACGTCAGAGAATTAAAAAAAAACTAATAAAAAAAAGAAATAAAAAGAAAAGTGCTATTGACGCGTGGAGTAGTTCAATAAGACAAGTATTTAAAAGATGCTATTGGTGCATAAAGCAACCAATAAGCCACTTTTCCTATCCTAAAAGAATTATGATCCCCTGTGTACCACGGCGAACAGGACCGCCCAGAGCACAGCATCAACCTTGCTTCCTGCTCTCCCCAACCTATCCTTCTCTATAGATAATATGCTATTGACGTGTGGAGCCGTTCAATAAGCAAATTAATTAAAAGATGCTATTGTCGCGTGGGGCGACCAATAAGCCACTTTTACCTATCCTGAAAGAATTATAGTCCCCTGTGTACCACGGCGAACAGGACCGCCCAGAGCACAGCATCAACCTTACTTCCTCCTTTTTCCTCTGATCCTTACATTCATAGGGCCTCTGTTCTACACAGCAACAACCTCTCACCGACCTATCCTTTCCTATAGATACTGTGATACTGTTATCATGTAAAATGAACAGTATTATTACTGTTGTCATGTGGAATGAGCAGTAAATTAGTAATTACAATTATTTATTCTTACTGTTGTCATGTGGAGTGAGCAGTAAATTCATAAGTACAATTATTTATTCTTACTATCGTCATGTGAAGTGAGCAAGACATTCATAATTACAATTATTTATTCCTACTGTTTTCATATGTAATGAACAATAAGTTTATTATTACAATTGTTTATTATGCTAATTTTATGTGGAATGATTAGTACTTATCTTATTGTGTTCTTACGAATCTTTCCTTAAAAAATTAATAGATATTGTATTCTTACGAATTGTCAGTACTTATCTTATTGTAAATCGTAGATTATTACAAACCTAAGTTTGTGAATTGTCTTGCTAAAACATGTTTATTCTATTTTTATAAATGAGGAGCGACGCTGAGCACGCGTTGCTCATCAGAATGGCCGTGTCGCCGCAATTATTATTTCAGTCAACTTATTTATTGTTTAAATATGCAACTGTGTAAATTATGTATTGGCAATGTTTTATTATTGCAAGTGGTAACACTGATATCAATGTCATTATTGGTAATTAATATTTGAGTATTTTAGAATAGTTAGAAGTAATTTTAAACGTTGTTTTGAATTTAGATTTATTTAGAAATTAAATTAAAAATTAATAAAATATTGTGAATACTAAAAGACAAGATCAATTCATCTTATGAAAAATAAGTAGTGTGGCTGACACCCGCTTATAAAGGAACGAATGTCTCTTTATACAGGCGTCATTTGTGTCTGAAGAGACAATTAACGATCTATCACTTGTTTTATTTAAAAAAAATTAAAAATTAAATAGCTTCACGCTATATCCCGCACACAGCGGGGTAGGCCGAGGGAACCTAGTGTTAAGACACTCCGTTTCCCACTTTCCGCCGAATTCGGAGAAACTTAACGCCCCGCTTTACCTCGACACCAGAGCGAAGAAAATGGAAATATTAAATATTTCTACTCCTCGAGTGGGAATCGAACACACAACCAGTCGTTTACAGTCACACGCTTGTGCCACTGCGCCACGACTGGCCACAGGATTTTATTTAAAACATCAAAAATCATTGTTATTATTGGTAATTACTATTTGAGTGCTTTAGAATAGTTAAAATAATTTATTAAGTAATTTTTAACGTTGTTTTGAATTTAGATTTATTTAGAAATTAAATTGTAAGTTAATAAAATATTGTGAATACTAAAATGAACCATGTAAAAATAATTGTGTGATTGACACCCGCTCATGGCGGGACGAATGTCTAATATAGAATAAAGGGCGTCATTTGTATCGAAAGACACAATTGACGGCCTATCGCTGAAAGGAAACATGTAAGTAAAATCTATTTAAGTTGTTTTATTTAAAACTGCGATTCTGTAATATTTACTGTTTAATTAATTTGCTAATAATTTTACTGTAATATTTACTGTTCAATTTATTATTATTATTATTTACTGTTCAATTAATTAGCTAATAATTTTACTATAGCTTTGCTTATGCTTATCGTTATTGTAATTATTAATCATTTATTATTGAAGTGTTTTCATGTTTTCGTTTATTCTTATGCTTGTAAAAACAATATTAAAAAGTATGGCTTATTACTTTGTAAAAGACATTTACATTTGAAAAGAGCAACTGCTGAGTTTCTTGCCGGCTCTTCTCACCAGAACTGCCTTCCGAGCCGGTGGTAGCTTTATGTTCATTCAAACTATTTAAAAGTGCTTTCAGAAATCTATTTGAATGAAGATATTTTAAATCTGAATTTATTTTATTCCTACCTTGTTAAAATTATTATTTTTATCATAACTATTTAGAGTAGTACCAATGACCGAATATTGGTCAGAGGTTTTACTTAATTATTTTTAATATTTGCTCTGTATCATCTCCGACATATATATTTTTAATATTACTTTTTCCCCTCCATTTTATGTCTTATTTCCCAATTTTCATTTTTATTTTCAATTATTTTTCATTAGGTTTGGTTTATTGCATTCTTCGTTTGATTTTAAAAATATCTTGTATTTTCAATTCAAAATCCTCAGTTTATATTTAAACCTATGACCGACCACCTTCAATGAGTTTTAAGTTACAAAGCATTTACATCATGCAATTATCGTAAAACATTTTAGAGGATTAAAGCACATACAGAAAATGACGGAATGAGCAAAGTTGTGTATTTCATAATTATATTCAATGTGGGAGTATTGCAGGACTGAAAAAGATTTTCTTCACCGGTTATTTATAACACAAATGGACAGTCGCGTAAAGTGTATATATACATTAGAATATTTACATTACATGTACATATGTATGTATGGATATGGGTTTATTATGAAAAGGCTTATAATTTCTAGAATTTTTTTTCATAAAAGTTGAACGTAGGAGAGAAGTTGATGACAAGACTCTCTGTTATATCTATGTTCGATTTTTTATAGCAAACTATTTAATATTTAACATATCTAAGTGTGTGAATAAACCTCTAAAATATTATATAAATAGGCTCGGAAATATCTATCACTTGTTTTATTTAAAACATCAAAAATCATTGTTATTATTGGTAATTACTATTTGAGTGCTTTAGAATAGTTAAAATAATTTATTAAGTAATTTTTAACGTAAGAGAAAGTAAACAAAGGCAAAGTAAAATAACATATTTATACATAAAATTAAAGAAAAAAATAATAATAATAACAAAAAATTGAAAAAGTTACATACTATTATAAGACATGAAGGTTTACTAAGTAAAAAAAAATAGTTCTATCTGTGCCTTTCATTACTTTATAATCTATGCTCAACAATCACAGCTAAATAAACGTGAAGTAAATGTAAACAACAAATAAATCATATTATTCCTTTTCTATAGTATAAATGTATAGTATAAATTATTCGTATCTAAGCAAGTAGAGAATTGATACAAAGCCACAATAATCAAAACATAAATTAAAGAACATAAGTTATAAAAAGTACTGAAAAAAGAGAGCTACAATCTATATATATTCTAAAAACAATGTAACAATAATATACAGTATAAGTTATTTATTTCTAAGTAAGTAAAGAATTCGAAAATAAGAAGTCACCATTAATAAAATATAAATAAGATATAAAAAGGACAGAAAAGAGATAATCCATATTGAATATGAAGAGATAATGCATATTAATTACAAAAAAACAAATTGATACAATGATAATACAAACAACAAGACTAAATATCTAATCACATAATAGGGAAAAACTTTAAATACTACAAAGCTATGCACTACCATTACTTTTTCAGCACTCTTTTGGACCTCTTGTGAAAACCGTGCTTGTCCTTATGGATTGGATTGCACAACATTAGCGGTGGGAGGATTGGAGCCTGAAGCGGACTTTCAGGCAAGATGCAAGTTAAGATCCAAAGCCAGCCACTGATGAATATTACGTTTTCGAGGACCCACTTTTCCAATAAACATATGAATAACAATAATACAACCTTTTGTCTTGTAATTCTATTTTCTATCCAACATATAACACCACTTTCAGAACTTATTACTACTTCAACTCCAAACAACGATATGGAGCGTTACGCTGCAGTACCATGTAGTTATTACAACGGATTCTGATCTATTACTATCTGTGCCGAAGTGGCGATTACGAATGCGACAGCGTTTAATCTTAACATGTCTAACAATAATAAATATTTTAAAATAATTTTTAATAATTACAATGTTTATTCAACAATAAAAATAACAAATCTCCGTAATATAAATAATCAATAACCACACTACGA